>JAOXNN020222473.1:0-52250 GCA_028571205.2 Hydropsyche betteni
TCCAACTGGGGGCACAAACACCAAGCATGCATCAATAAACTTCAACTTTTTACAGTAGACGCTCAGCCCTTGTTCGAGACTTTTCAGTTCGAATTACGAATCTAGCATCAACTGCAATAATCAAGGCAAGTATGTGTGCTTACTAGTATACACTGCTGCTTGATGGAAGGAAGGGGAAGGACGGGGAAGGACCGGGAAGGATTGTCTAGGGTACTTATCAAAATCAATAAACAAATCAGCGACGACCTCGTTCATACTCAAGAGGTCGTCTGCCCTATCGGAACTTGTGTCGCATTGCTAGGCTCAACAAGATTATGTAAGACCCTGGAAAATAAAGATGGCGGATGAGTGAGGGGAGAGTAATTAAAAATTACCTGTTAGTTTATCTAATCTAATCTAATCTATTAAGTTTAAATCATTGTAGAAAAGGAGTCTGCACCCTAAATCAACACTTTCGAATACCCTGTATGTTTCGAGTCTGAGGACAATGCCAAGAAGATTCTGGAAGAGGAAGTGCCCTCTTAGCAGTAAATTTAGAAAGATGAGACCCCATCTTATCCGAACCTGTAGGAGGAGGACACTAACGAGCTTGAAGAGGAGGCAGGTCAAGTTACATCATTTCAGCCATCATCAACTAAGAGAAATCGGATGATGGAGATAGATTTTTGTCAGTAGCCTGATATTACGACAGCTCGATGAAGAGAAGACGATTTCAATACAAATTTGAATAAATTGTTTTTCTGCGCAAATGTTTTTTGTACGTATTATTGGATACATATCAGTCCCTACGCTCAGCCTTTCTCCTTCATTGTTCGATTTCGAGCTATCCTAGTTGTCCTCGGCTCTCTTTCTCTTAACCCAGTTATTAGCTTCTATTCAGAAGAGGAGCGTTGGGTTTTGAGGTCTTTGGAGCACTAGGACCTCTGATTAGTTTGTCTTTATGGCTTAGTCCTGTAATCTACATCATCCTACTAACAGTAGTCTCCGATCGATGTGATTGTTTTTTATTCAGCCTTTAGAGTGACTACTTTATTGTTTCTTATAGTCTTTGCCTGTTTTTACTTTCTTCATAATCAACTCTATCAATGTGATTGTTGAGTTAAGAGAATTAGAGTTGTACTATTTTTTAAAGGCTTTCCCTGTTTTCCCTTTCTTCTTTATTAGCTTGATCGATATAATTTCTAATATCTTCGAATTACCACTTGATTTTTGCTTCAAGCCTTTGCCTGTTCCTCCTGTAATGTTGATAAGTCAGATCGATATGTTCTTTAAAATGACAGAATTGTTACTCTATTCTTGCTTAAAGTCCCCTTTCCGTCCTGTTCATGTCCTCTTCATTATTCTGTTTGGGATTATAGGTACTCTGTTATCTTTCTACCTCTCCTTTACTAGCTTCTCTTGAGTGTATCAATATTTTTAAATCCGTCAGCTACAGGACGGCATTTAGGATTAAGATGTAGCATTGTTATTCCTAGCTCTAACTATTGTCTAGTCGATTTCGAGACATTGACAGTTTTTCTCGCAGGCTTTGCAGCGCCTTAAGAGAATTTTGAATATTAGGCTCTGCTTCAAGATCTGGATGCTGCTCATCTTGGGCTAGATAGACCTCTTGAATAGCTAAAGATTAGCGTTTACTTATCTGTATCAACTAGTCGCAGAAAAATAATGCAAAGGATTTCTTAAAATGCTAAACTAAGGGCCCCAAGCATAGGATCTTCTTGCATTCAGTTGAATTAATCACAGTCTATTCCTGACCTACTCCAACACATATAGCGAGATGTGCTTTCTAAAAGATAATCTCATCCTGAAGATTGGAGATGACTACTTCGATCGGAAATTATCCTAAAAGGACTTTCAGAGACACAAAGATGTCTAAACGACTGACAAATTTCAAAATCCACTCATAAACATCCTGGTTTGTACCAGCTGCGACCCGCATTATCACAACTTTGAACATATTAATAATAATAAGAATCTTCAAAGGTTCTAAATAATAGTTATTATTAGAGAATGGGAGTAATAGCAAGAATAGGTCATTTTACCCCTTATTGCTCCCCAGATATAACTTTAACTTTGGCGCCTTCTTTGTACACGGAAGGTATTTTATCAGCAGTAAACTCTTGTTATTGAGGTTGAATCATCTTATCTTTACGGTCATCCATTGCAGGTCTCCAGAACCAATTCTGCATTTATGTCCCTTAAAATCTTAATGCCGGAAGGCTCCCGAGGTCATATAGGTGGTCGTAAAGAAGCCTCGGTGAGGATAGTCTAACCTTAAAGAAGTCGAGCATTAAGAATAGATTTATGTCGGGTGAGAAATTGCCGGTTAAATGTATCACCAGTTTTATAAGGAATATTAAATATGACAGATATTTAGGGATATACATTCCATCTGGATAAGATGGTGAGGCTGTAGAACCCAACCAACAAGTTTTGGTAGGCAACACTAACTGGCAGAACCTTAAGCATCAGAGTGGGGAAGGATAAGGATGGAGATGAAGTGAACGTGGAGGAGTCCACCAAAACCTACACATCTCTAGCACTAGCGAGAGCCAGCATAACATAGAAAATAAGGTAGAAGCTGGTGAAAGGGTATCTGCCCAAATAATAATTCAAAAAACCAGCTAAAGGTACTAAATCACTCAAAAGAGATATAAAATAGGCAGTACCAGCCGCCTAGGTTCCCAAACCGAAGAAAGTAGACGCATTTATCGGTCAGTACTACGAAAGAGCAGGGGAGGGAGTCAAGTTAGAGGTCAACGATAACAGAGTTAAGATCACTCGTGTCGGCACTGATAAGCGATAGAAGACTTAGATGTTAGACTTCAAATCTAATGAAGAAGCAGTTGCTTACTGCATGAAATAGCAGGGGTGGTTTGTTGGGTAGGGATACAAAATAGACAATAGCAAGTTTATCTACAGTTTTGTTGATGATAGCAAAAAGACAACGACTTCTACTAAGGCACCCAGTGTAAGAACAACTGGTCTACTATCTATTACTGATATGACTGATGATGCTATTTCTAGGAGCTCTCGATAAAGAACTGGTGTATCTTCTGCCAGGAGTTCCAGGAGTGCAGCTGACGACGATGACGGCGAGTAGAACGAATACAGTAAGCTCTCAATATTATTTAGAACCCAGTTCCTTAGGACCTTCAACATCCAAATGCATAAAAGTATTGCTGGCAGAGACCTGGGATGATTCAGTTGACCCAAGTGGCTGGCACATGAGCGAGAAACTTGACGGAGTACGCTGTTTTTGGACAGGAACCCAAATGTTTTCGAGGAATGGGAACAGTTTCTACCCTCCCAAATTCTTTACCAAGAACTGGCCTAAAAGTCAGATGGATGGAGAGTTGTTTATCGGTAGAGGTCGCTTCTCAGAGACAATTTCAGCTATAAAGAAATCAGTGCCTATTGATAGTTAGTGGTAGAAGGTGTGTTACTTGGTGTTTGATGCTCCTGGTTTAAACAAACCATTCAAAGATCGAATCAAAATCATGGAGTAAGTTATTACTAAAGTCAATAATCCTCATTTGAAGTGCCATGCGCATAGGGTTTGTACAGGCTTAACTGATATGTTTACAGAGTTGGAGGCTGTAAATAAGATTGAGGGTTAGGGACTTATGTTGAGAGATCCTGATTCTAAATACTAAAATAGGAGGTCTAAATCTCTCCTAAAGGTCAAAACATTCTATGATGACGAGGCTACGATATTGGGATATACGGAGGGAACTGGTAGATGCCAAGGAATGGTGGGAGCTTTGAAGGTCAGAAACACCCATGGAGTTTAGTTTGAGGTAGGCAGCGGTTTGAACGATGACATGAGACGCAAACCTCCTAAGATTGGTACTGTAATCACTTACAAGTATCAGGAATTCAATAAATCTAGTGGTAAACCCAGATTCCCAACATTCCTCAGAATCTACCAACCATTGTGATTCATTTGCATTCGATCCTTTATTCATTATTGAGGCTATCATGACCAGTTTGCCCCATCCAGCAATAAGATAAAAGGATTAGAGCTATTGTAGGTGAAAGACTAGAAATAGCAAATAGCAATGCCAAGAAATAGTTGAAATCCGGTGAGTATTTAACGAAAATAGTCGTTTGGAATAAATTAATAATAGTTATAGTCGTTATATGAAAGTGAGGGGCAATCAGCAACTGAACTTAGAAGACTTCTTCTCACGATTGACCTTCAGCACCCTCATCGAAGACTTCTCCGATAAAGAGAATCACATGTACATGGCTCAACATGCCCATCAGTTCGCAGACACTAACGCTGCTGCAGTCAGAGTCAGCCTCTGTTAGGCCTTCGACAAAATATGGAACGCTCCCGAGGATTCGATATTCATAGGGCGACTACTCGATTGAATTGTGATTGTGTGCTCATTATTTATAATAACTTTGATGACTACTGGGATTGTCAACAGGAAGTAAAACAACGTTCCCTTCTACGGATATGGAGCTGGTGATATTGCTGTCTCCCACAGAGACTATTACGATATGGTCGATCCATTACTTGACGAAAGACTCTCACCTAGCATGCTCATGAAGTTCAAAAACCTCTATGAGGTCAATTCCTGGGGACTGTTCGCCATACCCATAATAGCAGCTCCATTGGCTTTTGGTGTCACGCGCCTGTTCCTAGGTAAATAGTGACTAAATAAGGCCCTATCCATAGAGGATTGGGTAATAAAAGAACTCAGTGGACTGCTCTGTCGTTCTTCTTCCCTTCATTCTGTTGGGGAATCTCCCATGTACCACTAAATCGGAAGCTGTATACTGATATCTTGACGGATAAGACATTGGATGGTGCGTATGTGAGACAAACCCTGAAATAAAGAAAACCTGGACTCTGGCGCAAGTTATCCCAACAGCTGCATGAGAAAGGCTACGACTTCCCATAAATGAACGAGCATAACAAGGGAGTAGAGTTTCCTACGGACTTCGTTTCAGCTAAAGTTGTATGATATCATCATTCTGAATGAAAAAATATGTTCTTTAGTGTTGATTATAATCAGCGTATAAATATAGCTGGTGTTCTAATACATATCATTTCTTAGGAGGAGTGCCGGCTTTTGGGGGAGGAGTTTGCTTAGGAGCTCCTTGGGTTGGGGCTGGTTTAGCTGGTGATGCAGCAGGCTTGGCTGGAGAAGCAGCTGGTTTCGGTGCACCTGTGGTTGCAGCTGGTTTTGGAGCAGATGTTGAGGCAGCAGGCTTAGCACCTGGTGTAGTAGCTGCTGGCTTAGCGCCTGGAGCAGTCGTGGCTGCAGGCTTGGCGGCAGTTGGTGCTGGTTTGGTTGCTGTTCCTGCAGTGGTAGCTGGTTTAGCAGGAGAAGCAGCTGGTTTACTTCCAGGTGCAGGTGTTGCAGCTGGCTTGGGTGCTGAAGTGGATGCTGCAGGTTTTGGTGCGCCAGTTGCAGGTGGTTTAGTTCCTGGTGTAGTGGCTGCAGGTTTACTACCGACAGCTGGTTTGGCAGCACCTTGAGGAGCTTTACCTCCAGCTAGTGGGGCACCCTTGGCAGCAGGAGTTCCTGGTTTTCCTGGTTGTTGAGGAGCATTAGGGTCTGGCTTTGTTTTCTTTTTGATAGGTTTACCGAAATCAAGTTAGGTAGTTTCAGGTAGGATCTGAGTGACCACTCCTGCTGCGATGGTCTTACCTCCTTCTCTCAGAGCGAATCGAGATCCAACAGAAATAGCAAGTGGGAAATTGAGCTTTCCTTTAATAGCTAAGTTATCTCCTGGCATGGCAATCTTAACTCCAGTAGGCAAAGCGATATCGATGGCAGTGTCTGCAGTTCTGAGGTAGAGTTGAGGTCTATATCCAGAACCAAAAGAGTTCTTTCTGCCTCCTTATTCGGTTTTAAGACAGTAAATGTTAGCTTCAATGACTGAGTGAGTAGTAAGGGTTTTGGGCTTAGCCAATATGAGTCCTATGTTGATCGATATTTCTACCTCTATAAAGTTGTTATCGGGTGAACCCTCTAATAAGCACTCCGATGTTGTCACCAGCTTCTCCGGAATCCAAAGTTTTGTTGAACGTTTCGATACCAGTGATGGTAGCCTTCAGTCCATTTGAATTGTAACCCACAATTTAAACTTCATCACCTGGTTTGCATCTTCCCTGCTCAACTGTTCCGGTTGCCACTGCTCCTCTTCCTTAGATGTTGTAAGTTCCTTCAATAGACATCATAAACGGCTTATCGACTGGTCTGGGTGGAATAGGGATATGGTTGTCCATCATATCTAACAGCTCTATCACTTTCTTCTCTCCTAGCTCAGGTTCAGTATCGTTAATAGCGTGTAAGGCAGACCCCCTCACAAACTTCACCAGATCTGGATCGTATTCATGCTTCTTCAAAAGCTATTTGAGTTCCATCTAGATAACCTAAAGCATTTCTGGGTCCTTGATCATGTCACACTTGTTCAAAAACACAATGATGGTGCTCACTCCGATTTGTCGACAGAGGAGCACATGCTCTTTGGTTTGGGGCATGGGACCGTCGGTAGCAGCTACGACCAATATACCTGCATCCATCTTAGCAGCTCCAGTAATCATGTTCTTGACGTAATCAATGTGGCCTGGACAGTCGACGTGTGCTGCTTAAGAAACCATATACCGTAATGTCGTTTGTCAGTCTGATACTCAAGAGTGGCTGTATTGATAGTGATACCTCTAGCCTTTTCCTCAGGTGCCTTGTCGATCTGGCCATACTCCATATACTTGGCGTACTACTTTCTGGCGAGGACTTTGGTGATTGCTGAGGTGAGGGTTGTTTTGCCGTGATCGATATGTCCGATAGTGCCCACTAGATTACAGAGGGTTGTTACCGTTGATGTGTGGTTTGTCTCTGTTGAACTTTGCGAACTGAAAGAGGGGATTGAAAGCTAAGGACGATCTTGTTTTGCCCAGGAACCTCAACATTTATAAAATTATTTGTGGTGAATTTATAAATCCATATTTCTGCTCTCGATCCTCTCCCAGTTGAATTAGTTCAATATTCAAAACAATTACATATTCATAATACTAATAGGTGGTGTCGATAAAGTAAACACCATTATCCTCAAATCAGTATTGCAATACTAAATTAGATAAAAAATATCAAAGGTGTTATTGCTAAGGTTATCTACCCACAAACCTCGATCATGAGCCTGTTCCAAATTATTGGATAGCAGGATAATTAGTTAGATATTGGTATGATAGACTGGATTCTCAAACAGCAAGCCACTGTTATCGGAACAAGCAAGTTCATAGTCTAAGCTACTCCCCGATTCCCCGAGACTTCCTCTAACCTTAACGTAGTATGCTATACAAACAAATCTCGCAAATCGGTCGTACCTATCAGAGTCCGATGGGTTAGAGACAAAAACGGGCAGCAAATGGAGATTGTCGGAATGAGAGGAAGTGTCTACCCGTGCGAACCATCTGATCTTGGTTGTAGAATCAAAGCAGAGATAACGGTATGAGACAATATATTTAGAGTTTAGAGGATGAATCTGCAGCAGTAGAGGATGTTTGGTTCGGACCAATTAAGATCGATGGGTGGGTGAAGCAGATACTTATGGGAGTGTTGAGTGCAGGTCACACCTCACTGCCAGTGTTTGTAGTGAAAGAAGTGTAAAAATAAGCAAAATTGGCCATAAGTTAGTCTGAGATAGTCATAACAGATGTGAAGTCTGACAAGGTGCTAAGGTTTGAATACACCCTCTCCTAACCGAGAGTAGAGCTCAATCCCAAAGACCTCTTAAGAGTATATTTCAGGTTTAGGGACGACAACGGATAGGATCAACTAAAGAGCTTCATGAGTTCAGTATTTGAGATAGATCTGGAGAGGAGTGTCACGAAGAGCCATTCAAGGTTATTTAAAAACGAAAACAAACTAGAACTGAGGTTACTTAGCAGAAACAGCAGGGATTTATTGGTATTCTGTTTGAAAGCGTTCTCAACTAAGAGAGACATGAGGAGCAGTGCTGTAATATAGAAGATTGAGAGAATAGATCTGAGTAAATAGTAGATGTTAGGAATGTTTTTCCAGTTCTAGTCCCTTAGAAACGATGTCGTAAGGTTGGATGCCCTCAATAAAGAGATTAAGTCAGACAGAGACAAAAAGGCGAAGGATCTACTGATAATGGAAGAGTAGGTGGGCTCACTTCGTAACACATACATAAAGATTATCGAGGATAAGCTGCACCAGATCGATCCTCACCTGCTCAACTAAAGCTACTCTCGGCTAAACATCAAAAGAGAATAGATGGCAGCCGCAAAGAAGATAGAGCAGCTTTAAAGATAGAAGAGGTAGCTCAATACTAAGATCAGGGACCTTGTGGAAGAGGTGGAGATGCTGCAGTTTTTCCGTAAAGGCAGTGAGAAGTAGAGAGAAAGGTAGCAACCCTCAATAAATCCCTTCTTAAAGCCAACACATGAACTCAGCAAGATAAATGGAAGGTTAATGCAAGATAACAGTAGCGTCCATTACAGCAAACTTGAAAAAGATAAGTCTCGACTAGAGGTTGTTAATCTCCTTGACTCTTTAAACTAAGTAGAGGAGTAGGGCCTTAAGTCCAAATACTCCGATCTTATGAAAATCTATGAGGAGTTACTGCTGAAGCATAACGCTTTGGAAAGGGAACACTAAAATTGCAGGAGGGGCAATCAGGTTGAAACTTCAATAATTGAGAGAGAACGACAAGCAAATTAAAGCATGGTATCAGTAACCCAATCTCTGATGAACCAATCGATGACATCAGAAGCCTAACTCAACTTATTGGCAGTGAAGATCGGGTAGTTGAAGCAGATAAACTAGAGGTTAGTAAAATAGAATGAGAAGATAACAAATTAAAGGAACTCACTAAAAGCTAGGCTGTAAAAATTAAATACTGAAGCTCATGGTTCTTCCAATACGAGCAAACAGAACGCCTTTGAGTTGGAGCTGGAGCAGCTGCAAGAGGAGCGGAAGCAGCTTTTAAAGAAGATGGAGTTGATGGCTGAGGCCTCCAAAAAGTTAAAAAATCAACTTTAACTGGAGACTAAAATTGAGCAGCTGGAGCAGTAGCTAAACCACTACAAGAAAAAATTGGAGGCTACCCAGAAGGAGTTAAGTTGGCATATGAGTGAGTCTAGAGTGGTTATCGATCAGACTGATAAGATGAGGGAGATTAATGAAGGCTTACTCACTGAAATGGCCTGCCTTCGTAAATAGAATGAGTTGCTCAAGATCCAGCTGCAGTAAACAGAAGGATTAAGGAGGTAAGTCTTTATGTTAAGGCAACAACACAATCCTACAGTAACATCCAGTAACACAAATTAGATGTTTGAGCTTATGAAGAAGATGTAGGCAACATAAAGGGCGAAAGACATCCTATAGAGTAAGGTCAAAGCTCAATCTTAGACAATAGAGCGCATGATGCACGAACTAAACGATAAGCATCATAAAAGTTTTACAAGTGAAAAATCAGCTAGATCTGGAAAGTCAACTGACAGGAATAAGAAGAGAATCACAGAGTTGTAGGCTGAGGTTGAGATTTTGAGGAGGAGCACTGACGCCCTAAACAGATCTAGGGACTTGTCGGCAAGTATGGACGATTACAACTCATAGAAAATCTAAACTCTCATGCTTCAGGTTTAATCCTTGCTGAGGGAGAATGAGAAGATAGGAGAGATGTGCGAAAAATACAGGAAGGACGCTAAAGAGGCCCAAAAGATTCAGCATGAGAATATCCAGTTGAGAAAATAATTGGAATCGTTAAGGCAATCAATGGATGATAAGGTGTGAATAGGCAGTGAGTTTTATTATTGTTGATAACATATGTTGTGTGCTAAATGGGAATGTTTTGTCGAAGAGCCACGAAAGATAATTTAATTGACTATTCGAAACGCACAGTAATCCCAACTATGGCATGATGCTGCTCAACAATAGAATTTATAGTCTTTTTACACTGCATAATTTGAAATATATGGCGTTTTAAATTATTCTGTTGTAAAATTTTGTTAAAGCGCCAACCTAATCTCTTGATCGAATATCAGATGGATTTCGGATAACTAAGCATTCTAAATATTGCAAAGCTCATGTAGATATGAAGATAGTAAACCTCTTATAAAGTATTTATCCAGATAAGAGGTGCTAAGAACCCCAGGCGATAACTCCTGGTTCTGGCGTATTGATGTTGCTGAAGTTTAGCGGGCGACGAGTGATAAAGCGATGTTATAAATATAACCCTTATAAATCAAAGAATCTCTTACTGGTTATTGCATTAGTAGCCTTAAAAGAGGTCTGGAGTTAACAAACATCTTACTCTGCACTTCCTCTTTTCGTAGCATTACGATATTCTGCATCAGCAGTTATTTGGTTTAGGCGTTTTATGAGGAAATTTGTTTCTCGTCGAAGTTTTAGATCTAAGCCTGTATAAGATTGAGAGTTACAGTCGGACGGTAGGGTGCTAACAGCTATTTCTTTTCCAGTTTTTACCACGGGAACATTCTTAACCATGGGTGATTACGCACATCTTGCGACCCAAGGTATCCTAGTCGATTAATTGCCTTCCTCTGAATCAGCCTATTGATGAAATCGGCGGCTTCCAACGACCAACCATCTGGAATTTCGTTTTTCTTTATTTGAACCTGCCTTGACAGAATTTCGTCACGAATCTCGTTACGACTTCTACCGTTGTAAGGGCGACGACTCATCATAAATTAGTAGGCGATAACTCCTAAGGCGAAATAGTCCACTGCAAATGTATGGTTCTGCCGGCAAATAACCTCAGGAGCCATGTAGCCTGGAGTGCCAGAGGTATCACAACTATTTTCAGCCCGGAAATACCTGGCTATTCCAAGGTCTGTAATCCTAGGGTAACCTTTGTCATCCAAAACAATGTTTTAGGGCTTGATATCTCTATGAATAATGTTGTTGTTGTGAAGATACTCCAATCCCATGAAGATGCAAGCAATAAAGAATTTGGTCTGCTCTTCACTAAATCTTCTACGACTTCCGATATGGTATCTGAGGTCTCCACCTGGCATTAAGTCCATGACCAAGTAGAGAGTCTCACGGTCTTGAAACGACGTTACCATATTAACAATGAAGGGATTTTTTAGCGTTACGAGCAGCTTCTTCTCATTCAACACACTAGGCACACTCTTTTTAGTGATGATTCTACATTACAGGTAAGATACAGTGCTTTAGACATCTCTTTCATAGCGTATTCCTTCTTATTCTTTTTGAGCTCTACTCGCCATACCTTTCCAAAACCGCCTTTCCCAATCACATACCTATATTGGAAGCTATTTCGATTAAGGAGTTGGCTACGTGGAGGCTGAGGAGTTTATTCGATCTGGAAATTTAGCTGTTGGGAGAAAGCTCCAATTTTATTGTCAGACCTTTTGCGAGCATGCCTTTGGTAATCAGGCTCTCCTGACTGTCGAGGAGAAATCTGTTTGGAGATGGAGTTGGAGATGATGCCATTTCTGGATGGTAAATCAGTTACTTTTTGAGTTTGGTAAGGATGGTTTATTCGATGGATTGGCGGTGGCTATTAATCGAGGAGGACTGATTTTGGTATATGGGCTGGTTGTTACTGTCTTTCTCAGCCAGAAACTTCCGCTTGTAGTCTTTGATGCCCTTCTCATCCTTTTTCTCTTTACTAAAACTCTAATTCTCGTTTCTCGAAGAGGCAGCCAAAGCCTGTTTTGCCTTAACTATGCTTACTCATGAATTACTTGCTGAATAGCCTATGTACTTCTTGCTGCTGCTATTCGCGTTGCCTCTTTAAAGCATACAATATAATCATAACGGCTAGTCTATTGTAAATCGTTCAGTTCTGTAATTACCCATTCAACATTAGATGGATAGGCGTTTCGGCAGCTCACCAATATTTACCATAAAGTTATATTCGATTCAGTAAACCCACGACCAACTCAACCTCTCCTTTCCAAACCCACATAACGTACAAACGATCTAACTCTCATGCTCTGATTCAATTAGTTTAAGCGGTAAACTCAAAGACCAACAAAAATTCACTTGAAAATCGCCTCTAAAAATCAGAACTAAAGTAGTAAAGTTGTATGAAATCAGTTGCTATAGGAAATAGTCACAAATGGACTGCTGAAAGATGGAGTTTGAGGCCGATTAATGGTGTTTTTATTGTGTACTGGCCAACGTAAATAGTTGTTCTTGAGGAGGTGCCTTTGTATCAGAGGAGTTTGTTGATAATAATAGATAATTATGCTCGGCTATTGTATGACCACTTATTTTGAAATCAAAAGTCATCCATAATAGGCGCTGGATGACCAAGAGAGCACAAACGTTAAATCCATATTGCTCTTATTATGTATACTGGAATACCAATTACAGAAATATTAGGCAGTAGCCCAATCAGAAAGGTCTTAACCTTGATGATTTAAGAGGATTTTACGGTTGATTTTGAGATATCAGTAAAGTTTGAGCATAAACAATAAGCCAATAAAATGAAAGGGCAGTTTATGAGTTATGCAATTATTTATTTGAATTATGGTTTAGAGGAAACCCTGGACACCGTAGGTACGATTTTAATCCATTCAGTAAGATAAAGTGCTACGGGAGATTATTGAGGTCAGAAAAATCTAGAAGTGGAGTTCTATTTCTCGTTGTATGGAAACCCTTTATAATCTGCCAGACCGAAGCGGAAAACAATGTCGAGAGAGGTAAATTGTCTGTTATTGCAGATGGTGCAACCAGCTCAACCCCTCTATTCAAAACACTAATTGGACGCCAGATTAGTAGCGAATATTGTTCTCAACACATCGAGAACTGGGGAATAAATGGGCGAAGATCGCTCAAGCGCTTCCTGGAAGGTGGATTTGCATATTATTCAGAACTGATAACAACATTAAAAACCACTTTTACTCTACTCTTAGAAAAGGAATGAGAAGATTTAACAAACATATTAGCGAAACTAGAAATAAATCACAGTCTAAATAATTAAACACGATCCAGCTGTCCAAAATAATAATTGTAGCGGAGGACGTATTCTAAAATAAACTGAGCGTCTCTCAAAGAGTCAAAATTATCGCTACTTCCGTTACTGAAAAATTAATCGAGCTCTGCCAAGGACCCATCCATACAAATAACCCTTAATTCTACTCTGAGCTATACAAACTTATCGCAGAGTTTAACGCTAACTACAAAAAGAAAAGACCCAAAAGAAGAAAAAGAACAGAAATTGACGAAATTGATATCCCAACATCGCGGATGAACAAGGGATAGTTGTCAATCGACCTAGATTTGTCTACAAGATCCATGTTCCAAGCAATTAACAGATTTGAGAATAATAGAATGACTAAATCGAATGACAATCTACTAGACTAGTTGTCGAGCGTGGATATTTTCAGAAACTGTGCCAGCCCTAAACCAGATTTTTCTGTGTTTCCACTTCCCCCAACTCCTTATTTTAACTTACAGGATAGTCAAGAGTTAAAAAGTAGAGGAAGCGTATTCAAAAATATGAGCAAAGTGTGGGAATTCCAGTAGGAGCAGCAAGCGACACAGCAGATGGGTGATAACGAGAGATAAAGAGTGTTCCCTTTGCAATAGGACTGGAAGTGTGAGGACATCCTAGAATTTGACGGCCTTAATAGGCTGTGACTATTTATTCATTTTGTATATATTCTGCATCCTTACTCATAAACTAAAGCGTGTATCGAAAGTTATCATGGGCATAGACCTCACCTCCTGTATTTTAATTATTGCTGGCACAAATCCTATGCTCACTTATTCCTTTGCGCATAACTTCACCAAATTGTATGATTATCTGAGCTCAGGTTCGAGACCAGGAGCTTATTTAAGGATCCGTTTGATCCTGTGGTGTAGGGTATTGACTGTTTGTCTGAAAAAGTATCGATGGGATTCCAGGCAGTCCTGAGCGTTTCTGCTTGACTAAATAATTGAGAGGGCGTCAGTTTCATTGGAGGACTTACTGGATTTGCTTTTGAGCTGGATAAGGGGTAGTAAATGGCTAAATATTGATAATAATACCTCTGGAACTTTTTGAAGTACTCGTGACGAAAGTATATAGATTATTTATCTGCTCGTTGCACCTTCTTGAAACCATACAGGTTAAGTTGTCTTACGAACGATTCCATTTTTCCGTGTCGGTAATACTGTGGCAACACAACCTCCACAAACTTTTAGCGGTTCTTTATGCAAACGTCGTCATCCGCCCAACTGATCATCTCCTCAAACTCCTCGTTCTTAACTTAATCGAAGTCTTACCTCCATTATTTTGTACAGCTTCTCGATGAATCCTGCAACCTGACCTATAGACTCCATATACGTAAATTATTTTTATACAGCCTGCAATAAAACTAGCAGCTTTATACGTCCTCACTGACTCCCTAGAGTGAGGTTATAATTGGACTGGGTTTGAATAAATAAACTTTGAGTTTGGCTGAGTTTCTGAGTATCATTTCCGTTGATTGAAAAGTCAGGTGGTTTCAACATTGGAAATATCTGTCCAAAAATGATTAGACTGTCTCAAAAGACACTATACTACTCCCAGTTGGCTGGAGGATATAGTGAAGAGTAAGATGTATTATAATATTTATGAATGTTCTATGCAGTTCTTCAGGTTGATTAAAGCTTAGCCTTAGGAAATGGCTACTGAGATAGGTTTGCTTGACTTCTGCCTCTCTAAGAGGAATAGGACATTAAGTAACGCTTTGGAGAAACTACGAACAACAATTTTATTTAAAATTTTAATTCCCTCCTTTTTTACTCATTAGATCTCAAATCCAGTTTATCAGCCTTACATATGATGGTAGTTGATGGAAATACCAGCCTTACATATGATGGTAGTTGATGGAAATACCAGCCTGTAGGATATGTTGAACAAAAGATCCGAGACAGGGCATCTAAATTATTAATTGACAAATATTGGAAATATGAGGATTGAGGGTAGTGGATTCGACTGCAAACGTAAGTATGATTAGTAATAATATGAATTAAAAAGTATAAGCCAAGTATAGCCATAGCTGCCATTTCAAGTCTGATGGGGTGGTGCTAGACCAACAGTACAACTTCGATGGCAGCTGTCTGGCAGTGGCCATGAGCTCAGGGGAAATCTATGTATTCGATCTTATCCTCTAGAAAAAGTCTCAGGCCTACGTCTTCAAAGATACCAGAGGAGGCATATTAAAACTTTCATGGTGCATTCCCCAGTTAGGGCGTTATCTAGCTGGCTGTTCCATCGATAAAGCAGTCCACATCTATGACTTATCTCAGTAAGGTTCTGCCAAACCTTTAGTAATCCCTCAAATATGCATTCCAATCAGTATTGCTTTCTGTCCTTGGGACTCCAGGTTAGTATTGGCTGTGGGAATGTCCAATGGTCAGATAAAGATCTATAACTAAGCTTTCGAATGTGCATTTGCGATAGATGCTCATTAGATGAGTGTAAATAGCATCTGTTGGTAGAACCAAATTGTAGTCTCCAATAAAAGAGTGGAGTGGGTAAAGAAAAGTCTCAAGAACCTCTAAGCAAGCATGCGCTAAGACAGTCATCCTTTATTGGCTAGTGTGTCTTCAGATCGGTATCTTAGGATATGGTGGATCGATCTTTAAAACTTATCCCTCAATAAAGTGAGCTAGGTAGAGGCCCACTAGAAGGAAATACGCTAGGTATGCTGGAAGCCTAATCTTTTTATAGGAAAGATTAAAACATTGACAACTTGTAGCGAAAACGGAGGAGTTACGATGTGGGATCTCAATGAGGAACTCAAACTCATCAGAAGATTCACTATGCAGCTGCCTGGGACAGCCTGGAGAGTGCAGTGGAATCCTTTAGGGACTATGTTAGCTGTCAGCTTAACTGCTGAATAACAGCTCGAAACTAGGTTGTATACTGAGGACCCTGTTACATCGGCTCTAATATATTCATCATCTGTCAAATGATGTATATTGTTTGGAATATTACTGACTCTTTTAGCATTTACAACACACAGAATTAAGTTGTCGTAGTAGTTGAAGAGATAATGTTGGTAGAGTAATGATTAAGGGGATTTACGATGTAGAGTAAATATTATGTTAAACTAAGACATCGCTCCTTGGTAGAATGCAGAGAATAGCATAGTTGACTTCGTTCAATAGTCGAAACTGCTCTACAGCAAACTAGGCTCCATTCAGAACATACTCAAACAGCAGATTCTCACCAAATCAAGAGTCTCCAACCAACTTGTAATCAATCGGCCTGCTAAACCTATCCATTCCATACCCTCTCCAATTCATACACCCAATAAGCAACTTATTGAGGCTAGCCATGAGAAATTTAATTCAATTGAGATTGCTAAAGAGGAACTGCTTAGGCTGAGGCATAAGCCAAGACAAAAATATATTTCACACGATAACAGTTTGTCTAAAATAAATTCTCAGAAGCTGTCAGCTCCTCCCATATTTCGGCAGCCCCCTGTCAGAGAGTCTAGGGTAGTAATGCCACAAATAATGAGCAAGAGTCCGCAGCAAATTAGAGATCCTGAGGCTTGGAAGGCTCTGGCTAACTAAAAGATATTTCTGCCGATGAACAAGATGAATAAGCTGAAGAAGCAGAACAGCATAATTTTGCCTAAGGTAAAACTCGCTATGAATTCCAACCCTCAGGTTTTTGACACTTTATGACTTACAAATATGCACTTTGTTTGCACCAGTATATTATCAAAGGTTAAGCTCGGCCTGCTGAGTGGGTAGCAGGTTGAATCTCTTTTTGCACTCGATTCTCTACTTGCTGAATCTATCATCAGGACTGAATCGGGCTGTATTAGGGAAGTAGTTACCTGGGTGAGCGTTGAGAGTGTAGGAACCGTCCTCCAGCACCATTTTGAGGGTGTAAACTCTTTTGCCGGTGGAGTCCAAATAATATCGGAGGTGCATTGTTGAAGTATTATTAATGAAAAAACTTCAGCTATTCTCAGAAGAGGAGGAAAAGCCTAAACCACAAAAACCCAACCATATAGTCAAAACACCCACTCAGTCTTAAATCTAAAAGGTACCGTTTGACAGCTATGGGCTTGACAAGAAGATAGTGAAAGCACTGAACAAAATGGGCTATCCAACTGCAACTCCAATCCAAGCCACTTCACTACCGCATAGTCTAGAAGGTAAGGACCTGCTCTGTTTGTCTGAGACAGGCAGTGGGAAGACGTTGTCGTTTGTCTTACCCATCATACAATATTTTGTGAGCTTAGAATAAATAGATCGCTCCAAAACTCAGTTTTCTGTGTTGATACTGTCTCCAACAAGAGAACTGAGTTTGCAGACTGAGCAATATTTCAGGAGATTCGAATAAAATGGTGTTGGAGGGTGGGGAACTATCACAATTTACGGTGGAACAGACCCTATGAAGCAGGTTATAGAGTTAGCTCGGAAACCAGCAGTCATAATCGGTACTCCAGGCAGAGTTCTCCATCATCTTTAGAATACAAAGGGCTTTAAGTTCAATAACTTAAAATTTCTGGTGCTTGATGAAGCCGATAAGCTGCTGTAACTGGACTTTGAGAAGCAAATCAACAGTATTCTTCAGCTAATACCCAAAGAGCGAACTACGGCCCTTTATTCTGCAACTTTAACTTCAAAGGTGAGCAAATTACAGCGAGTTTCCCTTCACAATCCTGTCAAGCTGGAGCTAAACTAAAAATATCATACAGTGTAGAAGCTGTAGCAGCACTACATATTCTTACCAGCCAAACACAAGGACACCTACCTCATCTATCTGTTGCATACGATGAGGAATAAGATAACTATTGTCTACGCTAAAACATGCTTAACTGTTATTAGGTTGGGACTTATCTTAAAGGACCTGGGGTTCAAGGGGTGTGTACTCCACGGGTAACTCAGCCAATCTTGCCGCTAGCTTAACTTGGAAAAGTTCAAAACCAAATAGAAGAACGTCCTCGTGTCCACAGACGTCTCTTCAAGAGGTATAGACGTGTAGGGAGTGGAGCTAGTAATCAACTACGATGTTCCGAACCCTAAAGACTACATCCATCGAGTAGGAAGAACAGCTCGAATGGGAAAGTAGGGGTTAGCTCTTACGATAGTCACTCAGTATGATGTGGAATAGTACCAGAAGATATAATCATGTATATCCTAAAAGCTGACGGAATATCCGATCAAGTAGGATGATGCCCTGATATTTGAGGAGAGAGTAGCTCAGAGTTCAAGATAAGCGAGTAAGAAGATAAAGTCAAAGAGTAAGAATGAGGAGCTCATATGAGGGTCTATCAGAAGTTTCATTCATTTTGTTTGATGTCATAGCTAAGAATTTTTGTATTATGGTTTAACTTTGAAAGTAGTTTATAAATATTAATAGTCTATCAAAACCGATGGGAGCACACTGTTGTGATGGAAGGTCCCATGTGTTACAAAGCTAAATAAGATCGAAAGAGTTCACAACTTCGACTCAACTGGATTCAATTAACAAAGATGCCTACAGAGGATAATTAAATAAATCTAAAAGGAGTACACCATTGCAGATAAGCTAAATACCGCTATCATTGTAAAAAATACCGTAGTTACCCGATAGCATTAGGTCCATCATATCATCGCTACGTAGTTTGTGGTTCACTCAGCGCCTATGTCAGGATCTGTGATTAATCGATAAGAAAAACCGTACAAAATTGCGAATATTGGGGTTTACCAAGGCGAGTAGAATAATAGAGTACCTCATGGATTTGGGAAACTATTCTTTGATTCAGGTGCTTACTACGAGGGATAGTTTAGCCAGGGGAAGGCAAACGGAACAGGTAGGTATATTTTTGCAGATAAGAGCCTCTATCAAGGATAAATAGTCAATAATTAGGCAGAAGGCAAAGGTAAATTCACGAGAGCTGATGGATATTCGTACGATGGCGAATGGAAGCACGATCAGCCGAATGGCAAAGGAGAGTAGATTAGTCCTAATGGATACCGTTACACCGGTTAATTTGTGTTGGGAAGGAAATTCGGGAATGGAACATACCAATGGGCAGACCGATCTCAGTATAGAGGGCAATTCTATGATAATCTACCGCACGGTACAGAGTCTTCTATTTAGGAAATGGCCAAATGGTGTTTCTCAACGGATGTAAATACGATGGAGAATGGAAAATGGGAAAGATGGATGGAAAAGGGGTGTATACTTGGAGCACCATAGGCAAAAGATATGAAGGCGAGTATTATTAGGGGCTTCGTCACGGCAAGGGAACTTACTACTGGTAGAACGGCAAGCAGTACGTGGGAGGATGGTTTCGAGGGAAGCAGCACGGCAAGGGCAAGATAATATTCAACAAGGTGGTTGACTAAGGATAGTGGCTTAACGGCGAAAAAATATAATGACTGTGCCTTAACATTTTAACTATTTTCGACCTTCCTCTTGAATAATTTTATTATTGAACTTCAAACATCCTGTCAAACTATTTAGGAAAATTAGAACTGAACTGTAAATGGGTAAGTCCTGGAAAGTTACAGGATTTTAAATTCGTCTGCTTCTTATTATTTAATTAAACAGATGGCGGAGCGAGGTAACTTCCCCCCAGACTTCCACAAGATGCTCTACAACTGGATGGCTATCGATGGTACCCTTTCACTCACCTAGATTTTCGCATACGCTGTTGTGAGCTTCATCCATCGACAAGCTGCTTTCGGGAGTTCCTTCATAAATACGAAGTGGTTTTCAAAAACAACTGGAAGTTTTATATGGTTTTGCATTTGGTGCCTTTTCTGCTCTTCAAAGCTAAGAAACTCAAGGACGCGCCGAAGAAAGACAAGATGATGACAATACTCAAGCTGTTGAAGAACTATTTCGGCTCACTAATGTTTATGTCGACTCTGGTGGCTCTATTGAAGGTGGGTTGCTGTATTTTCTGCCACACAGGCTCAAAGAAATACGTAATGCTTGCCGCAGTTGGAAACTTTTTAGCATCATTCAGCATTTTTTTCGAGGACAAGTCGAGAAGAGACGAAATCACTATGTATGTATTTTCGAGGAGCTTCAAAGCATACTACTCGTTCCTAAACAGAAGAAATCTGCTAAACATTCCCCATATTGACAAAATTCTATTCACCGGTATTTTCGCAATGCTGAGTTGGATATACTATCGACATCCTGAAGTTCTGAAGAACAAATATCTCGTTTAAATGATTCTAGGGGAACACTGATAACTTTCTCCACTCTATTTCTGTTATCTTCTCATAATTACCATCGAAAGTAGAAAATAATAGAAAAAACTGTAGATAATATAATAACCTCACAAATGTTGGATCTACCGTTTAAATACTGAGCTGTTAGGTGTATTTTATTATTTATTTAGTAAGTATCTTATGGCCAATCGAGGTGCCCCAGTTAAAACCTCAGGGTCCATCAAGGGAAGTGCCGCTAAAATCAGCGGAGCCTCCCCCAAGGACAGACTGAGTGCAGCTGAAGTTGAAGAGCTCAAGGCTGTATTCGACCTTTTCGATGAGGACAAGGGTGGAACGATTGATCCAGCTGAAATCCAAAAGATCCTGTCTGAGCTGGGTCTTGACAGGAGAAACCCGATCGTCTTCCAGATGATCACCGATATGCAGGACAAGAAGAAGCCCATCAACTTCGACGAGTTCCTGAACATCGTCTGCAGCCGAGTGGGTGATGTAAAGTCAAGGGAGGGTCTCCAAAAGGTGTTCAACCTCTACGACCAGGACTCAACTGGCAGCATCGACTTCGAGAAGCTCAAGAACATCGCTAAGGAGTTGAGCGAGAGTCTGAACGATGATGAGATCTTAGAAATGATGCACCACGTTCACATCCTCAATAAAACCGAGTCCAACGCCTTCTTCGACTTCGAGGAGTTCTACAGGATTGTCACCAAGAAGAGAGCTTGATTCAATATTCTGTTAACCTTAACGATTCCCTTTTTAACCCTTAAGATATTTCCTCATATCACATATCCATCATAAAATTTATTTAAACCTTCACTCTCCTTGTTCCAAAACTATCACACCCTACACTCTCTAACTATCGGATGCTCGTTGCGATACTCAGCCTTCTTTGTTTTAATAAGGCTGATAGATACAAATTAAAACTAAATATCCTCTAACTAATCAACCTGTTAGGCAAACCAGATGCATAATTGATGACAGTCTGTAGTTAGTATGGTTGGTATAAGGATAATTGAAAACCAAATACAATGAGAACACTCTTTATCTTCATCTGCGCCACACCCAACCCCTGTCTTTGATTGGGTTGTCCAGTTTGAGAACACTCGTAAGTACCTTCATGTATTCCTCGAGTTATTTTCTACGTTCTTCTTTTCGACTAAATATTATCCAAATTTTACTCTTCGTTGAATATAATTCCGAAGATTTTGCTAAGCAGTTGCCTGGCAGCCTCCAGATTGTGGGTAGACTCACTCTACTATATGCGCTTTTGCAGTAGAGCTACCTCGGAACTATGACTAAGCTCTTTCTGCTCGACAGTTTTGCGCAGTTTGCTGATCTCCTCCTTGTAGATTTACTTCATTCTTATCAGCCCATTCTACTGTTCCTCTGCTCTTTCCAGTTAGTCCTGTAGGCTCTCAACTCTCTGCAGGAGAATATGGTTTTATTCCATCACAAGATGAGTTTAGTTTTAGAGTTGGCGGATCTTTCGTTTCTGGCCTCCTCCTCCTTTTCTATCGTCAAACTACATTAAAAACTGGGTACCTTAACTGAATAGTTGTCGTTGAAATCGCTCAAACCTTCGTCGAAATCGTCAAAATCTCCTGTTTAGAAGTTTTTAGAACCAGTATCGGTGCTCTTCATGGAGCTGAGCCTCTTCTAAAGTGCTCGAATCTTTCTGTTCTTGTCATTTATCGTCTGTTTTAGCTTTGCAATGTATTACGCTGTCTTTTACAACAGTTGTACCTGGTCTTTCCTTCTTAACTTAAGTTTATCGAAGGGGTAGTCCTTCTCAAATAGGCTCTCTACATTGGGCTCAGCGTAGTCAGATACTTCAGAGAGTGCGAAGTCAATTTACTTATCGAATATCTGGCTATTAGCCGAAAACATCAGGCTCGACTGACTTTTAAGTTCACTGCGTTTAGTTTGTTATAGCTTTTGTTGCATAGGCATCGCCTACTACCTTGCTCGTTCCAACTGAAGTATCATTTGCTACTGTTACTGGATTTTCTCATCATAATTGAGCATTAGTTTGTGGAACTCTGCCCTCTGCTTTTAGATTTAGAGTTATTGTTGTTGAATCCTCTTCTGAGCTGCACTTAGATTCTATTATGCAGTTTTGAGATGCCTTTAGAGATTGACTTTGTTGATTTATTGCTAGACTGATGCTCGTTATAAAGCCTTTACTTTCGTCAGGAGGGAGTCAGCCCTCATTTAGCTTTGAGACTGGGCATCTGCATCCACTGTTTGAGATTAATTGAATAACTGTAGTTCCAACTACTATATTTTGTTTTTTAAGAATTTGTTTTATTATTGGAAACTTACTTTCTATGCTGTCAGCTTTTATAAAGACTTCCTAAGGCTTTCGGCATTCTGGTGATGCTATTCCGCCACTTTAATACTGCTCAGACTAAACTTTCGAAGCTCATCTTCCAGATCACTTAACTTTAACTGTGCTTTGGAGTGCTATATCCGCAGCTGTTAGTTGTCGGCTCTCAGTAGTTACATATCTGCCCAGGCCTTCCTGGCTGAGATGAGTTCTTCCTGGAGTTTCTTTACTTAACCTGTTTTCTGACTCACTTTATTGGTTTAGTCCTCCAACAAACGATAGGTATTGTTGAACTCGTCCTCCACTAGCTTTAGTTCGGCATCCAAATTCATAATCTACTCTTTATGTTTAGTCTTCAGCACTTCAGCTTATCGTTTCAAAGTGTCAATTTGCAGACGAAGAGAAGAACCCTCAAGTTAAAGCTTTTCCTGTTTAATCTTAAGCTATTTGGAGCGTTTCTCGTGCTGAATCTGTAGTTCGGCTGATAATCTCAGCTCATTCTCAAGTTATATTATCTTAGAGTGCACCTCGATATTCTAGGCTCGTAGCTGAGCATTGTGCTGCTACAGTGCCAGTACCTGTCTGTTCTTCTATTATTAGAACTGCTTCATCTACAGTTATTGCTGTTATTTGTCGCTCATCTCCAGTAGATTTACTTACTACTAGCTTTACGACTTACTTCTGCGTATGGCTGACATCTGAGTCTTCATCTAAAGGGTGAGGGAGTTTATTTTCATCCTTAACTCTTTCGCTTCATCCTCAGTCATCCTCTGCTGTTGTTCCGACTGTCTCATCTGAAGGAAAAGACTGTCTTTAGTAGATATAAGCTTTTAATTCTCCAGTTTGAGTTGCCGTATGTCGCTCATAAGCTATTAGTTCTGTTGGATGAGAGACTAGGATGGAGCTATGAAGCTGGCATTAGCTTTTTCCTTTTATTCACACTGTCTCAGAAGACTGTTGTACTGTCCCTCCCTCATCTTCTACAACTGCTACTTTAGTTACAGCCTTTGCTGCAGGCTGCCAACTTATATCCTGGTTTATGCCTATTTTTGTTGGAGTATTTTCAACTTCTGTTCTAAATCAAATATTTGGTCATCCTTTCGCACCAACTGGGACCTAAGCTATTCATAAGCTCTGGCATGCTCATCAAGTTTTGCTTTAAAGGTCTGTCTATTTCGATCTAGGCTCTACTGGTACTCCGACAGTAACTACTGCTTCTTAGTTTTAAGTCCTAATAGTTACTTCTACAGGGAGGTCGAAATTCTAGTCTTTTAGGATAGTTGCTTTTCCAAAGTAGCCACCTTAATCGAATACTCGTTGACTTGCTGGTTCGTTTTCTCAAGTTCCTCCACCAAACTGTACTCTGGAATCTGCTTGTTGAGAACTTCGTTGGTGAACGTGCTCCCAACTCTCATCATTCTTGCGTTCTTTTCCAAATCAAGGGATAGTTTACGATTTTGGTCAGAAAGCTGGGTGATCTTTGTCTACAACTTCGATATCCGCTACTCTGCCTAGTTCTCCAACTTCCTTTTTGAGTCTTTTAGCTTGTCTACAGTCAATTTCATATCCCCCAACTACTTGTCCTTATGTTTTAGTTTCAAACCAATACCCTATGACTCCTAGTTTTTAGCTTTTATCAATTGCTCATACTTAATCACAAGCCCCTACAGTTCTCTGTGCTTTCCCTTCTCACTATGATCTTAAGATGCATTTTTTCTAGATGCTACCTCACTCAACTATGATAAAAAATTATTGTGCTTGTTAATACCGGTATACTTATGTAGCATTTTACTAATCTTATCCATCCTGTCCTTATTCCTCTTTGATTTTCTTTACATTTCACCCATTAATTTAGCCACGCTAGCCTCCATGAACTTCTCCATATTGTTCTGGATTATTAGCTTCACGCACTCTGAGTAGTTCTTGAAATTGGAACGTACGCATTCTAGTCGATAGTCGCTTTTCTTTAGTCTGTCTTATAATAACTCTATCCTCTGGTTCTTCTATTCCTTCAATGATTTATGCATCTACAGTCCTGCTTGGTTGATGGACGATGAAGGCTTCTAGCTCATACTGTGTCTTTAAAATGCTTCCATCCGATCAGAGTCTTTATCGTCGCCTACAGAGTCTCGGTAAGACTTACGCTTAAATATGCCAGACAACTTGGGAGACTCATCGGACGGTTTGAAGGTTTCAGAGTTGTTGGATATTCGTTTTTTCTGGGAATAGGTGGAGGGAGGTGGATGTGGGGGCAGATTGTGAGTTCGGAAAGGTTCGATGGAGTCCCTTATGCATTCAATAGAGGAATCACTGGCAGGGCAAACCTCCGCTTCCTAGATGTGGCTGCGCTTTTGGAAGTTCTTATTGATATGGATCTTCTCAATTATCTTCTCGTTTTTGCTCTACACCTCCTTTATCTTCTGCTTCAGCTCCTCAAACTCCTGCTGCAAACTAGTTATTTTGTTCGTCCGCTTCATATCGACTGCTCGCTGCTCAGGCACATTTTTGGCTGACTGTGAACCATCCTGTATCTTCTGCTGAGAGTTTGGCCGAGGAATAGTGGCTTTAGTTTTCGATACGTAGTAACGGTTGTCGGGTTCTTATATTAGTTTACCGCTGCCCCTTCCCATTGACTTATTGTCCGACCTATAAGTCATCTTTTAAACAAATATATTATTTCTATCATCCAAACCATACCTACCAACATCTAACATTTATTCTAACTACAAGAGAGAAGTACAAAGGATGCAGTATTCATAGACTAAATAGATACAGTAGTATTTAAATTTTAGGG
Source organism: Hydropsyche betteni (assembly GCA_028571205.2). NCBI lineage: Eukaryota > Metazoa > Arthropoda > Insecta > Trichoptera > Hydropsychidae > Hydropsyche > Hydropsyche betteni. The sequence continues at coordinate 25,262 of JAOXNN020222473.1, forward strand.
TAGTGCATTTTTAGTATTGTTGACTTACTAATAAAAACACAGATTTAAATTATATTAACGTGTTAGCCAAGTCCAAATTTAGTTTAATTATTTGAAGTTCCACAATATGCTGATTACTATTGTGGTGGCTTTAACAGTCTTTGTGTTGATTAGGCTTCTCCTAAATCCACTCCTCAGAGCTACTCAACGAGATTTATCCGGGTTAGTGGCCATCGTAACTGGAGGCTCAAACGGTATTGGTTGGGAAACTGCAATGGGAATACATAAAGCTGGCTGTTGTGTGGTTATTGCTGATATTGTACCTCCCAATACTGATATAACGGCTACTCCTCTACTCTGCTACATCCCTTTAGATCTTGGGTCAAAAGTTTCAATATAGAAGTTTGCGAAGGCATTCAAGTAGAGGTACAAACAGCTTGATATATTGGTCAATAACGCAGGAGTCATCGGAGAATAGTCTAAACAGACAACAGCCGATGGGTTTGAAATTAACTTGGGAGTTAATTATGTTGGACATTTCTACTTGACCTACCTGCTGTGGAAGCTTCTAAAGGACTCAAACAGGCTGAGAATAGTGAATGTGTCATCGATAGCACACCACTGTGTGCTTAGATATAACCTAGAGAACAGCAAAAGATTGAGAAAGAGCACTTGGGACCAGTTTATGGGTTACTCTTTCTCAAAACTACTCATCATTCACTTTACTAAGATGCTGGCTAGTAAAATATAAAGCATAAATCCATAAGCAAGAGTAGTAAGTGTGCATCCTGGCTTCATTAATTCCAATATTATGAAGGGCAGAATGGTATTGTTAATGAAGACTTTAGGCTTGCTGTTCTCAAGCCCTAAGCGAGGAGCCCAAACTTCCCTGCACTGTATATTCGCCTAAACCAAAGAATTAGTAAATGGAGGTTATTACTCTCGATACTCACGAGGTATTTTAAGCAGCATAGCTAAAAACGAAGGTTATGCCAAAAAGACGTGGGAGCTGGCTTAAACCCTCCTTGGTGTATCGTTTTGATAATGTATCAACATTATAAATCTAGATAATATCACTAGGAGAGTATTTATGCTGATTAATGCCTAGAGATGAGCCCCACACAGAACCTATAATGATCATCTTCAGGAGGTCTGTCTACTCTCCACTCAGTACTGAATCCGTTGCTCCTGAGTTTAGCAGTGAGTGTGTTTTTGAGTGGACTGTACAGCAAATCAATAGTATCTTCACAAAACATGAGTTAAGGGATCATGGTCATTTAGTTTAGAGTATGAGAAATTACACAACCTCTACTCATAATAACTTAAAATCCTAGACGTTAGGCTAGTCTGCTTGAAAAGTTCATACTAGAGAGGGCATTAGTGAGACATATTCCTACTCTGAAGAATTTACAGCTGTTTGGCCTTTGGGACTTAAATCGAATAGATATTTGACTGTCTGAAGCTAGGGGCAGAGGGTCTTGAGTTAATGTGGTCTTTTGCCCATACCTTGTGCTATGGGTTCGTGCCATATTATTGTTAACTTCGATCGACGGGTGTTTTAATCTGCAGCTCCATTTATGCTTCATCTGAACCAATAATTATTGCTAATAATCACTATTAAATCGTACATATCGATTACTATACCAGCCAATTAATAGTCACTCGAACATTACATGACAAACTGTAACAATTAAACCACAGCTTAAGAAACATTCGGCATTCCTGCAATACCTCTAGTTATGACCATATTTATCATTCGAGTATCCGATATTAACAACTATTAACTCTGAGTAGTTTATCTAGATCTCAGAAGACAGTATGTTTACTAAATTTGAATTTGATCATACATTTATGTAAGCCATTAAAGCAAAGTCTTGCTAAGCTTTGATGAATACTTTGAAATATTAGTTTTCTTCCGACCATTTATCGAGGAGTATCTACAAATTTTAAGTTGTTTATTCTAGCACTAAATGTTAATTAGAACAGTTAATTAGAACTCAGTTAATTAGTAAATCGATTGACATGCATTCAAAATTATGTAATAAGTGAACGGTTGTCAATTAAAAATTTATAAGAAGTTTGGATTTTAACTTAAGAGTAAAATTCCAACCCTTTTGGATTTGGATTGTAGTTGCACTGACAGAATAGAATAAATATTCAAGCGTTAATCATAATAACTTGTTCTGCGAATAAGTCGGATAATTCGTATAACCCTCTGGACCTCCTTGAAACCAGGTTTATTGATTCTGCTTGGTTTACAGCGGATATCCATGTTTGATTCTATCCACCAAATCAGGGTTCACTATGTAATGCCTACCGAACGATACCATATCTACCAATCCACTTGTAATATCTTTCTAAGCACTGTCAGGACTGTAGTCTTGGTTTCCTATCAGTACTCCTTTATAATGCTTTCTAAAGACTTCCAGTGCGTTTGGAAACTGTTCAACAGGTGGCTTATAATTGTAAGTAATATTCTAGCCCTCAGCTCTTATTACTTATATACTCCCTATCTTCTTGTCTAATTGTTTTGCCAAATATTAGTATGTTTGTTGTGGGTTCTCGTCAAACATATCTCCGTATCTTCCAGTTGGAGATAGCTTTGTTAATACTTAATGGGGTCTCCAAATGCCTAGCGCCAAGTCAACTAACTACAAAGCTAGTCGACACCTGTTTTAAACACTAAGATAGGCCTCTATTTACCTGCCACCGTATTAATCATTCCTCTTATTTGAACTAGATCGAATGAACGAGTCTACCAAATATCCATTAGCTCCATGAAGCTGAATGCCATCAAATCCAGCCTGTTTTGCCAATTTGAAAGAGTTACAGAACTCCTATTTGACCTTCTTTATATTATCTTTAGTCATTTACTTTGGAACTATAAAATTGATCTCTTGCCCTGGGATTCGACCTCTGACTGCAATTGCTGAGGGAGCCCATAGATCCAATCCATCTTTTAAATTGGGCTGTCCGTTCCTTCCACAGTGAAACAGTTGAACAAACATATGTGAACCAGCTTTCTTCACACTTTCCACTATTCTCTTCCAACCTTCAGCCTGCTTTTTTGTATACAGACAGCCTTATCCTGGGGCAGCTTATCCTCGCTGGGAGACTGCTAAAGATTATGTTATTAGAAGTCCAGCGTTCGCCCTTTGAGTGTAGTACTCTTTCATCAAATCGTTGGGGATTCCAGTCTTTGGATCTACCCTCATTCTTGTCATCGCAGTAAGCACAACCCTGTTGTTAAAGGTTAGGTTTCCTAGTTTCAAGGATTGGAGGAGCTTTCTTTACATCTATAATTCGACTTGAAGATAAATAATACTAAACTGACAAACCTATGAGGATGGGTAACCTTGAGAATATGGTAGAGAGTAATTAAGTGTTATTGCTAAATATCCAGAGCTGCCTGGAAGTATTTAATATTAAATTGCAAAAAGAGCATCACAATGTTAAAAGTACAACAAATAGATTTACTTTGATTGGCATTTGTTACCACACCTAACTGCTAAGTATATTGAGTTGAACTTAAATAGTTTATGAGGATTAGGTATTGATTTTAAATTTGAGATTGGTGGTCAATTAGTATTTGGCCGCTAACAACCAACCATTTAAATAATTCCACTCTAATTTGGCTATTAAAACCCAATCAGATCAATAGATATGTATCAATATCAGTGTTTTTCGGTCAGTTGGCTAGTCAATGTTGGTATAAGTATTCCGTAAATAGAAAGAATTAATAGTCATATGCACAATCTCAGGGCTCCCACTTCATAATGTTCCCTACGTTGATGTTGGTTCCAGTTCTTATGCACTTGCTAGAGATATAGACATCCAGTCTTGGATAGTCTAGATCTATTGAAATAGGACCTTCCACTAGATAGATCGCTATTATCCGATAGTGCCCTGACTTTAAACACCACTCCTGAAACTCCTCAGTTGTTGCCCCGAGCCACGCTGGATGCATTTGCGTCTAACACTTGCTGACGTTGATCCTGGCTTCGATTAACCCCACTCCTGTTCCTTTCCCTCTGGCTTGAGCTCTTCTCGCGATACCTAGCGCATATTATTGTTCAGCGAAGTAAATACCTGCTTCAAGACGGCCAGTCTTACTGGGAGTCAGCCCATTCGAAAGAATATTCGGGAGGCAGGAGATACAAGTACCATGAAAAAGATTCCTTCCTGAGTCGCAATCTCTCGCCAGATGGTCGGAATCCTTTTCCTCACATAATTTGCAAAAGTGCTTCCGATGGTTCTCCTCGCATTCCACTACTTTGCATTTCATATTAAAAACAATACTAATTCGGTGATCCTTTAATCGTATTTAAATCTAACAAATGATTATTTATACATTCGTATTAGTATTGCCAGTTAAGCAATAATAGTACGTATAGAATAGCAGTAACATTTGGTGATGGAATGTATGATGATTATAATGAGTTATGATGGAATAAGTAGAGAGCAGTGTGAGAGGGCCTGAGGAGGGGAGACCTCGGAACCAAAAGAACACCATCATCAAGAAGCTCACCAACATTATGAAGATCTCCCGAGAGAATCTGCACGAGGTGGAATAGACTGAGGCCATCAACGATAATATGGCTGCTGACGAGCGCAAAACCAAACGCAACAGCTCGTACTGCACCAGTAACCACTAACAAATAATCAGATGACGACAAACTGCTGAAAAATAGGTAGTCTGCTAGGAAGGCTCGTATCCGTAAGAAACTCTACGTAAAGCTTCTCGAGCAGCAGGTTAGCAAGCTCAAGGAGAAGGCCTCCTAAGGCAAGGCTACTGAACTGCAGATGCAGGCTTTCCTCAATAAGTTGAAAACACATATTGGTGAGAAGAAGGAGATATTCCAACTTAAAAGTGTGCTTATCAATAATATGCGAAATGTCCTATCCTGCCAGCAATCTATCAGTTAGGAGAATATTAAACTCTTACTCAATTCATACCAATCCAAATTGGGACCTGCTGCTTCTGACCGCCTAAATAGTTTGGATCGGCAGCTGATGGAAATTGAATCTAGTGCAGTACCTAGGCATACCAACCTACTTTTTAAGACTGAGCCTCAAGAACTCATCCAAAAGGAGGATAAAGGCACTCCCAAATAATAGGTCATTGTCAAATTGCACCACAAATTGAAATAGGAGGAGGCTAAACTATACGCCCTATTCCGATAGTTGAGGGATAACGTGGAGGAAGCTAAGGGAGAACTCAGGATGCTCAATAGGACTCTGGAGCATCTCAAAACCTAATGCTCGCCACTCTAGATCTGTCGGTTATTGGTCTTTATAGAGTCAGAATCTAATAGGGTTTAACTAGTGCGAGAGTTTACTGAAGCCTTGAAGAAGTTGGTAATTGGATGTTAATATAGGAATTTCATAAGATCAAACAAAATGAGGAAGAGTTTTACGATTACATTTTTAAGCAGGAGCTGAGGAAGACCATATTTGTGGGTGTACCCGATACTGAGGAGCTGATGAGGAAGGTATCGATATTCCTGTCGAAGACTGATGAATGATAATTAGCGTCTATTAGGTATGATGCCCTACAATGACAGTATGCATAATCATTTAATACGATAGTGATTGTAAAAATCATTAAGGCGCGTAGGGATCCATTGTGCTCTGCTCGTTCTTCTCATCCGGCTTATAATGTTAGTAATCTGCAAACAGCTTCTGTACGTGGTCTTTCTTCAAAATGAGTTGGTTCTCTCTCTCCAGCTAGGAAGGTTCTGTCTATGCCGTGTACTTCGAATAGTTCTATTTCTGTGGGTCAGGGATAAAAGGAGCAGTCATCTTCTTGGCTGAGAACGACACCTACTCGTCTGCCTTCCACTTCAACCAAGGGTGCTCTTTTATTTATTTAATGCCGTTGTAACCTAAACGACTGCGAGCTTTTCTTTGGATCATCTGCATTAAATATGTTGGACTTTGTTGATGAAATCGATGCACTATTTGGTGCAGAAATCTGAATTTTCAGGGATTTTGGCCTGCCGAGCGATAATGTCATCTCGGATTTACTTACGGTTTTTGCCCAGATAGGGTCTCCTTCCCATCACCAACTCATAAGCTATAACACCCACCGCAAAATAATCAGCACAGAACGAGTGGTTCTGCCGGCACATCACTTCAGGAGCCATATAACCAGGTGTCCCCGAAGTTTCGGCAGAGTTCTCCAGCTTCCACTATCGAGCCACACCCAAGTCAGTAATCCTACAGTAGCCAGATTACTCGAAAATAATGTTTTAGGGCTTGATATCCCTATGGATAATACTGTTGGAGTGTAGGTACTCTAACCCCTCAACGATACATGCTATTATGAACTCTGAGTTGAATAACTGATTACTTATCTGCCGCTAGCTGAACACCACCTTTCTGTTAAGGTGGTACCGAAGATCTCCTCCATTCAAAAAGTCCATGACAAGATACAGGCTTTACCTATCCTGAAATGCTCCTATCATGTTAACTATAAATCTAATTCGCTTAAGACGTACGTGTGATCTATCTGACACAGTAGCTGTCGCTCATTCATCACAGACTGTACGGACTTCTTAGCCAGCACTTTGGCTTTCGACATTATTTTAAGAGCGTAGACCTGTTTGGTCTTTTTAAGATCCACTTTCCAGACTCTGCCGAAACCTCCCTTTCCGATAACCTTGATAAGGTTATACATGTTCTTATTGACTGAATGACCCACTAAGTACGTGCCAACGGCTAGGTGTTGTCTTTGGAGGTACCCGAACCCATTTGTCAATCGCGTATTATAAAACCACCAATAAACTACTCTGCTGCAATTTATTCACAAACCTCCATACAATACCCCTCCCCAGTTATTCTATTTAGACTAAACAATTGTAGTATGCAAAGTGTTGAGTCTTAGATAAATATATTTATTGGCATGGACGTATTGGATAGCACCCTCAAGGACACCTCCAGAAAGTGGCTGAAAGACGCAGACTCTCCCAGACGATTCATGAGCGCCCCTAGGTTGCCAGCCCCTAGTATTACTGGGGTGGAAAGCCAGAAGAGGAACACTCTCAAGAATAAAGTCATCCCTTACCATAGGTAAACTTCAGCTTAATCAGATTGTTCTCCCAGACCTTGAAGAACAGCGGAGATGATACAAACGTTTACAAACTAGCCAATAATGTACGATGTGAAGAGAACTCTAGATTTATAGTAAGTCGCCTGAAAGAGCCCAGACTACAATAAGCTCACGAAGGATGAAGAAAACGTCGGCTGAGCTCCCCTAGTAGATTACAGAGAAGCAAGTATTGACTTTATCGATGCTGCGATAATCCCAGAAGGAGCAAACGATGAGCAAATCCCAGTTAATAACAAATTTGAAGGATAAAACTTATAGGGTGCCTGCTCTTAACGAATAGATATTGTCACTTACGCATGACAGAAGATACACCGAGCAGCATGTGGAGAATCTGAAGAGGAAGATAACCCAGTAGACCAAACTAAAAATGAAGTTGAACCTCACCTGCAAAAAGCATATGAACAGCATTTAGAAACATAACCATCTGCTTTATAGGAACGAAATCGAACTGAATCAAACTCAAATGCTGCTGGATGAGGCACTTTAACACTGCAGAGGATTACAGTTTGATTTGGACAGGATAGACCAGCGCAACCAATCTACCCTTTAATGCATAGACCAGGACAGTTCGTTAATAATGGAACTGAAGCAGTACATAGCTGAATGCAAGCATGGAATAATAAAGTAGGACAAACAGCTGAACTAAGTCAAGGAGAATCTGACAGCAGCGTTAAAAGTGATGGAGAGCAAAGAGAAGTAGAAGAAGTATTGTGAGAGCGAAAAGGCTCAGATCCTACTGTATATAAAAGACATGACGGACATCCATAGAGTTGATAGTTGATCATTCTACTAATATATGCTGCTAAGTATCATCTGCGAGAGTGCTTCGAGGGCTTCTTCTGCTGCTTCTTTATGGGCTTCGTCTTCAAAGTTTTTTGTTTGCCTCTTCGTGGTGTAACCTAATCATCCGACTAAGGGTTGGATGCTTTTAGTTTCTTCTTCTGAGCACGCTTCTTCTGTTTCTCATGTCTCTCCTATTTGCCGATATCCTCAAATACTTGGTCAAAACCACGCTACTCTGACTATTCGCTATTCTATTCATCGTACATCTATCCCTACTAGCCGAACTATCCTTAGTCTTATTCGTAATTCTACTCATCGTCCTACATACTGCCATCCTCCATCCCCTATTACTACATGCCATCTTCCAAATACTCCCCTTCGTCTTCGTCTTAGAATTACTCATCTTCTTAGGGTTACTCGAAATTTTATTATTACATGTTATACTCCCCATTGTCTTCATACTCGAATGAGTCATCGTCTTCTGGGCCGTTGAGCCTGTCCATTTACTTTTAGATGACTTCGTCGGCGTACTCCTAGATATCCTTGCTAGCCATTTTCTTACGAGCTTAATGAATTTTTTGTTTTCTAGCCAGATACTTGCCTAAGAACTTCTAATGTTCCGCTAGCTCATTAACTGGTTTTTGAATTAGGGTCTAATATTTGGAGGGCCTCACTTTTGCTAGGATGCGCCTATTCTTTATCTTCCACCCTTCAGACTTTCTTTAACTTCTAAGGCATAGTTTCTCGATGAAATTCACTACACTGAAATCTAAGAGGGGATTTCCATTGTATTGTACTTATTACCCGGCTATTAGTTGCTATGCGAACCTTCGTACTGTCGGGTGGTAATGGTCCTTCATTTGGATGAGCTACCACAGACAGGAGTTTTGAGCATTGGAATACAAAGGGTCCCTCTTGTGAATGTCGTAGGGCTTTAACTACTAACCTTCTTACACTAAAAATCCGACAGGCTTGGATATCAATTGCTTAATTCCCTAGTGAGTTTCCATAAGTTTACTGACTAGTATCAGGCAAGTAATTATGAAATTCGGAGGGGCAAGGCAACACGCCTGAAGAATTCGCTTTACGAATGATAATACCCTGGGTAGTTTGGTATCCTGGCGGAGAGACACTAACAGTAAATCGAAGAATAGCTCTAAGAGGGAGGAATCAGGTAGGGAAGACTCAGCAATAAACTCATAGAGCACTCTGTAGTACCTATCGGGAAGTTATGCTTGCATATGGTTTTGGCTTTGAAACAGGAACAACAGTAGCTGAATCTTAATCTTTGTGTTGGTGGTACTATGCACAATCCTATATAGACTGTCAAGTTTTTCAGTGAGGACTTATGAGAACTGTTTGTAGTCTCCCTTGACAAGAGGGAATATGCGATTGAGACCTTTTATCAAACTAAGAAACAGTTTTGAAGAGATTTAGTCAGTTCCGAATTATATTTACTACTTTTTAGCTTGGGATTTATCCTTTTTACCTTTGAATTTTGGCTTGGGGGCAGGGGTAGGTGTAGGATTAGGTTGTTAAGTTTCGAGTTTGAGACCTTACGCTATGAGTTTCTTAAATAGTTTGAAGTAGAGGCTTGCTAATGCTTACAGATGGCTATCATGCAGCAGGGACAGTTTTAGGTTGGAGAGGAGGTTAACACAATAGAACTGTGCATGCCTAGGTATGTGCTTTCTAAAGAGGAACTGCTAGCAGTTGGAGATGAGAGGTCCTATTATTTACATATCTGATGCAGCCTAAAGCCTGAGCATTTTAGTAAGATCGTTGACTAGCTTCATGTCGGAGTCTCCAAACTTATTAATCAGAGCTAATAGAATGGTGTTCTGGAGATCTTTGAATCTGGCAAGTGCCATGAAAATATTGATTCCCTACTTTTTGATGTAGAAGAGATTATCTGAGAGTAGATCCTCCACAGATTTTATGAACTCTACATAAATGTTCTTAAGCTTGTGCCTCAGATAGATCCTGCTTAATTATAGACTTGATAGTCCAGTCTTGTCCTTCTTCTGAGCTTTGGCCTTCTCGGCAACAGACTCACTCAGGTATTGTAGTTGTCCCTCCTGTAGGAATCCATCAGAGAAAACATCTTTCATTACTACGCTAGCAGATATGGCATCCTTTCTGTTCTGCTTGTTCTTGCATATAGCCAATAGCTGCTCAACATATTTCAGAGAGGTCTATGGATGCTAAGTAATCAGTTTCTGGAATGCTGCCATCCGATCAGAAAAGGTTCCCTTTTGAGTCATGTAACCAAGTAGGTTGTCTGTGTTTCTGGAAACTACCAGATCCTGATAGGCCTGCTAGGACAATTTGAAGATTTGGTCGACTGGGTATTGGCTGACGAACACTGGGAATATAGACTTTCTGGAATTGGCATGGGTAGGCTGAGGTTATTGGACTGGAGGGTGTTGCCTGTTGTTGAAGTGATGGGGATTGTGTTGAGGGGGTTTAACCTTGTTCATTTCAACAGTATATAATAAATTAGGTTAAAATGTTGATCTTGTTTGAGACTCCTGCTGGCTACGCCCTTTTCCGCTGCGACGAGGAAAAGAAAATATCGAAGGTTGAGAACATCCTCAAATATTTCGACAACGAAGCCAATGTGCGCAAATTGTATGCTCTGAGATTTATGCAGTATTAAGTTGGAGGATTTTCAGAAGTTCAAAAACACTGCCGATGCCTTCAAGTCCATCTCTAAACTCATGAAGGGTTCTGTGCCCAAAACACTCTCCAAGTTCCTCAACAGGACCATCGTCGAAAGATAACTCTCGTAGACACTCGCTGTTGCTGATAAGAAACTCGGAAAGCTACTCACAGATGAGTTCGGCATTAAGACCTGCCAGAATAACTAAACCAACGAACTGATGAGAGTCATTAGGTTCCAACTAGCCAATCTGATCTCATGTAAGTTTATTCTTATCCAGTCGACAACGAGGAGGACCTGAAGATGATGACTCTGGGAGTTGCTCATGGGCTGTCCAGGTACAAACTGAAGTTCTCGGCTGAGAAGGTGGATACGATGATCATCCAAGCTATTTCTCTACTGGACGATTTGGATAAGGAGATAAACAACTACATGATGAGACTGAGGGAGTGGTACGGGTGGCACTTCCCAGAGCTCTCCAAAGTCGTCACTGATAACCTCATCTACACCAAAACTGTGAAGGCTATAGGAATCAGAACCAAAACAGGAGAGACAGATCTGAGCGGCATCGTACCTGAAGATATCGAGAAGGACGTGAAGGAGGCTGCAGAGATTTCAATGGGAACCTAAATTAGCGAGGTCGACGAGAAGTGTATTTGGGCTTTGTGCGACCAGATTGTTTAGCTTGCAGATTACAGAGCCTCCCTTTCAGAGTATCTCAAGAACAGAATGCAAGCCATCGCTCCTAACCTGACATCTATGGTGGGGGAACTGGTTGGAGCTCGGTTGATCAACCATGCGGGTAGTCTGGTGGACTTGGCCAAATGTCCGGCTTCGACTGTCCAGATATTGGGAGCATAGAAGGCTCTGTTCAAGGCTATTCGAACTAAGCACAATACACCCAAATACGGTATCATCTACCAGGCCAGTTTGGTCAGCAACACCCCTACAAAACTAAAGGGAAAGGTCTCAAGAGCTCTAGCAGCCAAATGCTCTCTGTGCATCAGATGTGATGCTTTAGGTACTCCTTGTGTAATTCAGGCGAAGCATAGAACGCAGAGATCGGAGAAGAGAGCAAAGCATACATAGAGAAAAGAATCGCCTACCTGCAGTCTGACGAGGGTCTGAAAGAGACTAAGAAGCCTTCTATGCAGAAGTCTCAGTTCGGAAATAAGGGCAATGGAGGGTACAGCACGAAGCCAGACTTCCAGAGAAGAAAGCCAGAGCAAGAAATCGAAGAGCCACGTCCGACAAAGAGGCTTCGGCGCGAGCAGTGACATGTTCCTATTATTTAAATAAGGCAACGCTCCAGATTTGATTTAAAATACATGCTGAGCATATTCTTTAATAAGTTCAAACTTACATGGAGGACTCTAGCAAACTCGAAGAACTCGCCAAGGCCATCAACACCCTAATCGATGAGTACGAGTACTACTGTTACGCTGATCGATTGCAGAAGCTTAAGCCTGAAGTAGACAAGTTCATAAAGGAACTGGATAGTCTGACATAAATTCTAAGTAACGCGGGTATCATGCAGGCGAGTCCAAAAAGCAGCAGAGGGCCAAAGTCTTTCTGTTCAAGGCTCGTCTACTCGATCTACTTCCGGAGTATGAGAAGAGCGCAGAGGACTACCTGAACAAATCTGTAAATAATAACTGACCCAGATCAAACTCAACCCTGTTGACGGAGAATGCTGGAATACGTTGGGACACGTGCTTTGGAAGAAGTCCGATTTAGAAGCCTCGAAAAATGCTTTCGAGATGGCGATTGAAAATGTTAGTTTTTGAATAAGCAAGTGCGGGAAGAACAAAATAACCCTCAGATATCAGTCCATCCTTCTACGATCACTGGGCAAGAGTATTTGAGCGATTAACAAAGACGAAGAGCGAAGAGTCAATGTCAGAAACTCTCTGGAGTTAGCGAAGGAGGCGCTCAAGCTGGATTTGAAGGATGGGCAAAGCTGGTATTTGGTGGGGAACGCCTGGATGAGCAACTTCTTCGTCAACTACGGGAAGATAGCTGAGCTGTAATCGGCCATAAAGGCATACAACGAAGCAGTAAATAGAGGGGGATTTAGGAAAAGTACCTGAAGTATGGCTATCCTGACCTGCACATTAATAGGGGGAACTGCTATAAATATACGTAGGATTACGAGCAGGCATCTAAAGATTTGCTCAAGGCAATAGAAATCGAGAACTCCGAAAGAGCCAAGGGGTACTTATCGGCCATACAATAAAAAGTCAAGAGATACAAGGAGATCGTCGAGTAATCGGTAATAGTGTGCTAAACCAGAAAGCAATTAAACCCAAAAAGCTGGCCACCTTAATAAAATCGATACCCGTATAGACACCGAATAAAAGGATACTCGGTTTGAAATCTCTGAAGCCGGGCCTTAACAAAGGCGTCTACTTCGCTGCTAAAGTGTTTCAGAAAGTGACCAAAAAGGATGAGGTCCCACAGTAATTGAGCTCTAACTCAGTTCGTTTGTAGTTGTTGACGCCAACTCTACGTTCAGTTGTCTGTCCGTATACAACATAACCGACGCGACATGCGACTAAATCAGCCAAGGCGCCGACATAGTCGTGGCTGAACCTCTTCTCAAAACAATTAGTGTGGGAGGGTCTTCGTACGAATGCGTCCAAGTTTTCGAGTTGAGCAAATTGCTGGTAAACAACGGCAGCATAACCGACAAATTTGCACCCAATGTTGTAATTAACTAAACATTCGAAATGTGATATGATGCGTGGAATATTGTATGAAATGGAGTAGAGCAGACTATCAATAAAATTGTTGCCATTTCTGTAAGTTAAGTTCACTATACACGCGTTGGAAAAGAATACGTTGGGATACTCCCGGTATTGTTAAATGTATGTCTATAGATATCTATTCGGTATTGTTTGTTCTTAGCTCTACACGCTAGAGGGCAAGCACCGATAAGAAAATCTCTTGTCACAAATCTATTGAGTTAAGGATATTTTTAGGCAGCTCATTGAGTTCAAGATAAAGTTGAAATCTAACAATGGATGAATTCCTGACGTCAGCTAGGGTTCTACAACAAATCTACAAGCATACTGTTGGCAAACACAATCATTCACTTAGAGTTGACGATCTAATCCGCAACGGAATAGAAAACCTCCTTCACTTAAGCGATCAGCTATGGAACCACCTTGTAGAAATGTAGGGCTTTATCGAGGTTAGACCAAACGTTATCGAAGTCCTACTGGGTGATCTTGAATTTGGCATGGGCTGTCTTCATGTCTTTGCCTTAGTAGCTGTTAGGGCCTCCCAAGACCTGAATAGAATTCGGAATTACCATAGTTATGAAGTTCTTCTGGGATTTTCTCTGCTTGGTCATATCGGTATTTTTGAAGAAGTGGGCTGTTTTCTCATCCAAAAGCATGATATCGTAGAATTTGTCTACTACGAGAGAAATAGCTGGGTCTCCTCCTAATTTATCGAAAATAGTTGCCATTTTTAATTGATTATAATCAACAGTGCAACCTCCCTTTAAACCTTCGTTAGCATAAATGTTGAAGTAAGTTCGGATTTCTCAAAACGTTAGTTGGTTTAGTGTTAAGAAGGAAAATTAAGTTATATTAAAACCTCATTTATTATTGCTTTATATGAGAAACCCAGTCGATTGAGAATTTAAAAGTACCCGAATCATTTTTTCCTCGATGAACTCATTTCTTGATTTCGAGGATCTCTGTTGAATGACCTTAACTCCTGCAGCTCGATCTTTGAGCGTTGGATTTTCTCTCTCTTCAATTAAACCTAGAGACCGAGTAACTCTTTTTACAATCTCTCATTTTCGATCTTGATTTCAATCACCTCCAACTATTCCTTCTCTTTGATAGCAATCAGGTCCTTTTTTATCTGAGTCCGCTGCTTCTGTTCTTCCTCCTCTTCCTTTTATTGCTGTATCGGCTCAAGCTCCTTACCCGTGTCAAATCTGTGTTTGACAATCTCCCCAGAGCATTAGTTAATAAACTTCCTCAAAATTTCATCTCGATTGCTCCAATCCTCACCCAGAAGTAGCAGTCTCCCAGAACACATAAAATAGTAGCCACGTGAGATCTTCTCTATCACGATCCCTATCTAAACCTCTCCGTTTGTGAGCTCCTTCTCAATTCGAAGCATGCTACTCCAGACTGAGTTGTCCTTGCTTTCCTTGTAGATGATTTGGTGGGAGATGTTGGAGCCGGCTAAGCAATCTCTGAGCCAACTAGGCCTTGTGTTGCCTTGCACGCAGATTGCGACTGAAATACTGGGCATTTAATAATAAATAGAGGTAGTACAGACGACCTTTGTAAAAGTAGATTCTTATGTTAAATTTTAGAGGCATATTTCTATGATAGTTTATTACATCGGTCTTAGAAAGCTTGTCCTTTATTAGTGTTGAATAAATACTACAATAGCGCTAATCTTTCTCATCCTGATGCTCATTTTTTTACTCAATATCTTGAGACAAGACCTTCTTTTTCTCTAGATTGGCATGCTGTCAATATTTACTACAGCCTAACTTTTTCTTCAAGGTTGTGAATACGAACTGATGATCTAGTTTTAGAGAGGCTAAGGCGCTTATTGAGCCTTACTTATTCAGAACAAGGAAGAACTCCAATATTTACTAATCGAAGCACGAATGCTAATATTCAAATACACTTAAACCTTACAAATAGTTGTAATAAAAAAAATCGATGCATTCTTAATATCACTTCTCGTTATTTGTTTGACAATTGCTAAGAATAGTTTTTTAAACCAAGCGATAACTCATTTTTTCAAAGTTAATGAACTTCGCGTGACTACTATTAGATTATCAATAATCAAAATTCAATTCTTGTGTTTGGGAGGGCGCTTCTGAGTTTCTTCTGGCATTTTTTCGAAATTGTTATACATTTTTCGGTATAATTAGTTTATAGATACAACTCTTTGAGTTTCTTCAGTTGACCGAAGTTTCTAACTCCTTCATCACTCAAACCACAAGATTCTGACTTACAACACAAGTACCAGCTCTCAGAATCTACAACTGGGTCATCCTGGCAATAATTGCACCTCCTATGTTACCGACTAACACATTCGCTGTGTATTTATGGAAGTTACTTACTACTAAAATCTTGAGTTTCGGAAGTATCGGTTGAAGATCTAAGTAGTTTTATTTAATACCTGGATCAAGAGGGGGGTGGTTTTTGATATTTGAGACTGCGACAATGAGTTCAGGTTTCGGGGTTGGTTAGGCTAAATGATAAGCTCCTTACCAATATTGAGTTAGACGAACTCTGTCATAGTTTACAAGGTAGAGGTTCTAAAGGGCAGATCGCAATAATTAAAGTCTAAGTCATAAGAAATATACTAGCTTTTAGCCTCTGCAGCTTATATAACGCAGAGAGATACTAAATGCCCGTAAAAAAAAGTTCACAGTTCTCTGAATTAGCTGGCGTCTTACATATCTACAGCGACACTAAGTTCTTCAATTTGGACAAGTGAAGAGCTCCTTCTGATTCTAGAAGATAGTTGCTTTCTATGTATCGCTTTTTACTACCTATTCTTAGGCGGCTCAGGGTTGACATGTGCGAAATATGTTTAGCACCCTTTACATAAAGTGAGTTTCTTCCTGATTCAGACTCAAAGTTACCGATATACAGAGTGGATAGCCTCAGACGTTTGATAAAGAATGCACCTGCGTCTGTGACCTAGTTCCCTGTGATGTCTAAAAACTAGAGGTTGCGGAGATTTGAAATATGGGCTGCACCATTCGGCCCGATCATGTGGCTGTCTGCATTAAAGCACGGTTACGCAAAGACAGGACCCTAAGGTTTATTAACCGGGACAGCTCAAGTGCTCCCAACTCCCCTATAACGGATGGGTTATTGAGGGGAACATTGAGTTGAAGCACTGCTAGTCCGTCCATTCGAGATAACTGCACCGTGCCTCGCCAGGGAATCTTTGGGCCCTACTAGATCAAGTGTTAGTGGTGGAGATAAATCTTCGGGTACGAACAAGAGGGTTGTCCTTGATTAAGAGTTAAATACCCATTTAGAAGGTCTTGAGGTTTTTGAGTCCAGAGATCAAGCTCAGATGCTTCTGACTAGGCTCCCCCGACACTATCGTAAGCTTTTGCAGTTATTTCTGGAGTTAAATCAGTTCGTCAGAAGATATGTCTTTTGAGCTGGCATATGTTTTTGATGACTTGTCCGAGGTGGCCCTGCCTTTCCGCGAGGAAGTGGAGACTACCCGACGTGCCTGCATATTTAGGTTATCGATTTACAGTATTGATAAACGCTAAAACCGTCTGAAAATAACCCTAATTCAGACTAAATGTTGGAGAACAGCCTTATACATACAAACTACTGCACAACATCATTATTCTGAATCTAACAAGCAATAACAACCAAGCGAAGCAAGGACCGCCGCTCAACGGTTTTCTTCTTTAAACTCTGCTCTCTTAACATATTGAATTATCAATATATATCAACCTAATTGCTCAACTACGCGACACTCTAATCTTCACAATAATCTCCAAAATTGCGTTCTGAGCCATAAATAAGGATAATTAAAGCATAGCTTAATGAGCGAATAACCAAATGTTAAATATACCGTTAAAATATGAACGACTATCCAATTGCAGTAACTACCATCGAAAAAGACCTCGAAGAAAATCGTAGAACCGTTGTTGTTCTCTACGAGCAGCTGGAGGGAGCACTGACTCAGATCAGTTACCTTAAATCACTCATCACTAGTCAAGGCAACACTTAAGTAGAGCCTCCCTAAGCTCCAACCAAGGGCGATCTAGAGAAGATAAAGCAATAAATCCAGGAATCGTTCCGAAGTCTGAAGAAAGATTATGAGTAGAGCTTTAGAGAAGAAATAAAGAAGGAACCTATCAAGCATAAATACCAGTCTTGTATGGAGGTGATTGATGAACAGCTGTAGTGTTCTAGCCCGGTGCTCTCTTAGATTAAGCTTGATTAGAATCAGTAGTCGATGCCCAGCACTTAATACATGTCTAACAAAACGAACCGACATCGTTACAAGAGTCGAGAGCGGGTTAGCTTAGAAAATAACTTGGAATATGAGGGAGGCATAAATAAGGGGAAGTTTGAAGGATTCGGAATCCTATCCAAACACGAAAGGTAGATATATGTGGGCTCTTTCAAAAATGGGTTATTTCACGGACAAGGAAGACTTCTCAACTGCATTGAGATAACCGTTCGCAACAATCTGCCTTTCAAGCAGTGGGTGAGCTATTCAGGATAGTTCTACGAGGGAGTGTTCCATGGAATGGGCACCCTAATCCTCAGTTCAACCTAGAAATACCTGGGTAGGTTTGTAGGGGGGAGACTCTAAGGGGAAGGAGTATATTACAAAGCAGGTAGGGTGCAGCTGGGCAGATGGTAGGCAAATAAATTTGGTAGTTACGTATGATTTTTCAATTTTGAACTCGTACACATTCACCTGTCTAAGTAGTACTCCAATAGAGAAATCCTCTGCTGGTATTGTTCTCTCTCCTCGTTCCAGCTCATCTCCTTCTGTTTATAGTCGGATAGAACCCTCGATATTCTCTCAAATATCTGTTTTAGGTTAGGGTTCTGGTGCCGATCTGTCTGTATCTCCTTACTGCCTTGAGTCTGCAACTAGCTCATCTTAGTTCTATTGTGATAATCGGTATGGATGGCGCTACTGATGATGCTTTTTACTCTGGTCTGCTTTTTCTTGTTAGGTTTCTTTCTGTTATTACCTAAATTTATCGTTTGTTGCCCAGTATAACTGGGATTTCGCACTGATTTCCGTGAGTTCGCTGGAAAGTAGGTTGATGCAGTCGAAATACTCTTCGTACCTGTTCCTGTATCCACCCACGAAGTTGGTATTTTAGTTGAACTCTGTTTAGCTGCCTGGATGATGGTTTCTGAATGCTTTTTGGTAGAGGGTCTTGTTCGATTTATTAACTTTGAGGCATTATTTGAAAGGCTCATTGTTGCAGAAAGAACAGGTCTGTTGGATTTCATGTTAGGTCTGTTGCTAAATTGCACCTCTGAAGTAATCATTAAATTAACTATTAAATGGAGAGTCTTTACTGTCTATTATGTCATAATCCATATATGTGTCATTGTAACCGAGCTCTAAGCTCTTCGTACGTTGGTGAATTTAAGATAGTTGGTCCGTCGTCAGTACTGTACTGGTAGCCGTATGAGCCTGGGTTTCCGGATGAAGATTGGCCACTCGTACCATAATAGCTGTTCCCAGAAACGACGTATCTGCCATTGGATGCCTGAGAGTATCCTCCTGTCGAGTTTGAGATCACGTATTGGGTGGGGGAGTTCCCGCCATGCCTGTAGTTTTGCAGAGTTTATACTCCAGTTGTGCTATCAATGTACCTTTCATATTACTTGACAGGGTTCTCTGATGTATGGGCAGTTATGTATCTTACAGGTTCTCTATTGTACTGAGTTGTTTAGGTGATTTCGATATAGTCTTCATCTCTTCCGTCAATATGAACACTCTCCTGCACAATTTAGGTGGTTCTTATCTGTCCGTCTTATCCCCTCTAAACGATGGTCTCAACTACCTGCTCAGTGACTATCTCTTGCATTTATCCATCCTGCTCATATTCAATTTCCTCCCTTCCCTCCACATACCTCTCTTCGTACTATTGCTGTCCGTCTTCCTGGTAAATGACACACTGCTCTACCTCTCTAACCTATACACCGTTGTTAGTTCCAATATTTTCCTGCACGACTTACTGAGATACTGTGTAAACTAGCCTAGCTTGCTGAGCTGGAGCAACATTCTGGGTAGTGTGAACAACTTGAGTAACTGGTTGACTAGGTTGGCTAGGTTGAGGGTGCTGGACTGTTGTATTTCCTGGTTGTCTGTGTTTGAAAAAGTATCCGGCTTGTTGGACAGGGGCAGCTTGAGCGTTCGTTTGGTTTGTCTGTTGTGACACTTGAGTAATGACTTGCCTATTCTGGCCTGCTTGTTGCTGAGACACTGGAGGTTGTTGCCTTACTTGCTGTACTTGCTGCTGCTGATTTATTACTACAGGAGGCTTCTCTATTCTATCACCCTTGACCACCTATTGTCTCCTGGTAATGACTGTCCCACCTTCAGAAATTCTCTGTATTGGGATTTATCTGACCTGGCCCTCAATTACCTGATGACCACTTCGCACATTAGTTGCATTAGTTGTAGTTGTCGTTGTTGTTACTTGCGCTTGTTGCTGCTTCTGTAGCTGCTGCTGTTTGAACATAGGGGTATCTTGCTGTTCCTTGGATATGCTTTCAACTACTTGAACAGTTTTTTCTGCAGTTCTGATGACATTAGCCTCTGTCACCTGGGTAGGAGCTCTAATAACCTACTTATTTCCTAAGAAACTAATAACATTAGGCCTTGATTCTGTAGCTGTTTTAGTTTGTACTGCAGTTTGAACTGGAGCTACATTGTTAACCTGGGTAGTTGCCTCTGTGTTGGCATTCACAGTCGATATTTATTACTTAACGGCTTGGGGCTGGGAGGTGGTAACATTCTGTGTTTGAGTTTGTGTTTGTGTTTGTGTCTGAGTCTGAGGTTTACTTGAAAACTTGGTGACAGTTTGGTTTTGAGTCTGAATGGAGGTTATGTCAGGCCTCTTAATATCACTAGGCCTAGTGAACTCAAGAGAGGCACTATTGCTTTGTCCAGAAGGAGTCTTCCTTAATCCCTTGTTCGAAAACTGAATTCCTCCCGGTAAAGTTTGATTAATACTCTTGGTAGTTGCAGGCCCTTGAATAGAAGCTATGTTGAAACTACCGGTGAAATTTTGAGGGGTTTGTGATACTGTATTTCTCTGGGCAGGGGCAAACGATTTAATTCCATTAGCAGGAAGCACTGTAGTTTGTCGAGTGCTGGAACTATTGACTGAAGGAGTTGTTACAACTATTGAGGAGCCTTTCGATTGGGACTGTCTTATGCTGTTATTAGCGATAGTCTGGGGTCTCCACTCGTTTTGTCTGCACTGGGTTAGTGTCATGCTGTTATTTGGTGCAACTCCGAATAGATTAGAAGCGTTAATAGGGAAATTCCTAGAGGTTGCTGAACCCGCTATCTGGACTGCAGTTAGTGGCCTGGTTCCGGCAATAGAATTCCTTAGAATCACTCTTGAACAGTTGGCTGGTTGGACTGTTTGGAATGGAACACCTTGACTTACTATTCTGGAATTTCTCTGAGGCACTCCACCATAATGAATAGAACTGGTAGAGTTAGTGCAACCAGCAGGAAGAGTTCTGAGGTGTAATTGAGAGGTCGCTCTTCCTAATCTGTGAATAACTGACTCTCCACCGACTGGCGCCTGAACAACATTATTAGCTTTGGATGTTCCTAGCATGTTCAAATGAGAGTGACCTACAGGAGCACCTACTCCATTAGATACTGGAGGGTTACATGCTATTTGAGAAGGGTATTTTGAAAAGTTGACGCAATGTGCAATAGCCTACCTGAAATTGGATCCATAAGCGTTGATCATATCGATAGCCTCGCTAAAAGTGCTGGGAGGATGTTGAGTATACATGTCTCTAAATTTTAGAGGGTACTTTTGTGTTTGAATGTGAGATTCAACTAAATCATAAATCTTATCGATCCACACAGTATCGTTCTCAGGCACATAGGCGTTCGGATTGTGGGCTGGAGTCTTTACGTACTGCTCAGGGTCCGGAAGATTCTTTCCAAAATTATCGTTGAGCCAAACTCTGACTTTGCCATCAGGGGTAAGCCCGATCATTTAGGCCGTAATATTAAAGACTCCTCGTTTGTTGTGCTTCTGAATCGTTCTATACCCGATCAGAGCCTCACGTAGGACATACAGTCCTTCGGTTTAAGTCAGTCCTTCACAATCGCACAGTCTCTTAACGATGTATTCTGTCTTGACTTTTTGATATTGCTCACCCTGACACATGTATGAGGAGCTTTCTCTCTCAACCTGATAAACTCTTACCAAATTCTAGTTCTGTGTTCTCCTGAACTCGTAAGTGAGGAGATCCTCTTGGGCGCTAAGTCGTCGATCGACAGGCACTGTATACTGCTCGGCGACGACTCCTGTCCTGACATTAGCGATAATATCACTATATCCTGTAGTTCCCTTTTTGACCCACTCTCCAGGCTCAGATGGCTGGCTGACTTCGAACGCTGTTGATGAACGATTGCCCATAAGTTTGATACTATCTTTTATTTAAATTTCGGTTTATAAATTTCAACATTATAGACATCATACGAATATTATTCATGCTGTGAGGTTTTTGAGGGTTTTGCATGCGAGTGTCATAGTAAGTTAGAACTTGGTGTCTAAATTAACCCTGAAAGTACTTATTGCGAGGAGGGATATGTGTACAGTGTCAGAGAAGCTCATCACCCAGTCCTGGTGGGGGATGTTCTTAATGACGCTCTACTCCATGAGGAAGGGGTATATATTTATGACCTTTATCAGAAATTTGAGCTATTTGGAAATGTAGTTTGTTATCTGAATATAAAAGAAATTACTTTTTGTTTATAGTTGTAGTGTTGGTGCTAATATCCGCACAAGTTCTCGTAGTAGAACCTGATTGCTTGCCGAATATTGTAGGTTGAGCATTATTTCTTCGGCCCTATTAAGTTATTAGTCATGTCTTTTGTGTACTCCACAAACCTTTATACATTTTCCGCAAGTTGTTTATCGATATCTTGTAGGTAGACGAATACTCCTGGCTTGAAACCGAAAGTAGCGCACTCCAACACTTGGAACTTGCTGTGGTGGAACCGTTGAACTTTTATGCTAGTATCCAGGAAGCTACTGAAAGCCTTAGAAATCTTCTAATACCGGTTCAGACTCTTCATCTACTTGTCGATGATCTTCATATACTCGATATTGAAGTCACTGTCTGAGTGTCTTAGAACTTAAATTTACGATGTAGAACATAATAGTGCTTTTTTCTATAACTATTCGGCCAATTGAACCAGCGAACAGCATTGCTCCTTGACTGTATTCGCAGTCACATTGTATTTCTGGCATTACTACCAAAGTGGATAGTGCGAAAGCTCCTTCAACTATATTATCTATTCGCATGTTCCGTTACAACTTTATGAGATTATGCCATTAGATAGGCACAGGCATGCCAGTGACTGGTAGAGACTGAGTATGGTAACGGCAAAAGTAATGTGCTTGATTTGGTAAAATTTGAGCAGGGGAAGAATATCCTCTTTAGTAAGTGCCCACGGGCAGTAAGCGAGTTTAGAATTGATCGTTTTGAATTTACTGATTTTTTACGGCAAGTTACCCATCAACCAGTCCCTATCTCCCCCGACTTCCAGGAATCTCTTTGATAGGCGTCTGAATAAGTACATGGAGCCATATGTTGAAGCACCCATAATAGCGAAAAAATAGGCCTAAACTTGAGAGAGGGGATTCTCCTCATTTTCGAACAGATAGTTGGTGAGTTCTATGTAGTTCTTAAGGTAGGTTGGAAAGTGCATCAACAGCGTTTACAAGTTAGGAACGAAGCCTTTGGAGTCTGAAACTTCCTGAAGAACGAGTTCGAAATCTTGAGGGATGGGTTTCATTATTTGGATGTCCTAGCTGTTGGATCTGATGAGCTTTATGATTTGGGAAGGGCTGGGTATTTGTTCAGTACAGAAAAATTTGGACCTTGGTATTTCTTCGGTACCTTTGAAGATAAGGTTTCGCACACACACATCCCGCACAATAGCTACTAGCTCTGGATTGGGTGATTGGGTTATAATCCTGAAAAACCAGTTTTAGAGTTCAGCCATAGCAGGAGGACTCTATTTGGCGAGTTTAAGTTGTGCATCTTTTAAAAACTCTACCTCGAATTTGTAAAGCTCTTGTTTGAAGAGGTCTATCTATTTGGCTGGAAGTAGGGTGTTGTTCTGCCCCTCACCTATTTCCATCACTCGATGAATCTGCGTGTTAAGCTATTCGAACATTAAAAATTATATCCTAAATCCATAACATTCTTTTATACTTGAAGCAGCAACATCAAATATCACTTATATTATCATCCTTCCCTTTCAAAGTCTTACTTAGAATATTCTTTTATAAGTTTTTACGTATTCCTGATGATATTCCTATTATCGCCTTACCTTCTTATTATCGATATTTCTTACTGCCACCACTGGACTCTATCAGCCTCTATTTCAGCTTTACGCACTCTATTCTAGAATCCAACAATTCCTTCTATAACTTCGATATTATCTTGTCCTTCAGTTCCGACTCTTCATTGGTTCCCTTCGATCGAATTACTGAATACTCAGCCATCTGGCGTTTGATGCCCTGCAGCTACACTTTACAGTCTTCGAGGAGTGATTATTTTTTTCTGATCTACTTTTAATTTTAAATGCACCGAGGGCATTGATTTTATGTTCTAACAGCTAATTGAGGGACCTTTATTTATTTCTCCCGGTTGGCTGCAGTCAACCGCTATATAAGTGCCAAGTGCTCAGCCTGAGTCTCCTTAAGCTCCAACTTTTACTCTTAATTAATTTGAATTATACTTTACGCTTGCCGATTCCACTCCAGAAGGATGTCGTTCTCCTTTCGCAGTTTATCTATTTTCTCCATCAAGTAGTCGCTACTAGGGAGGGTATCCGCCTGAAATTCCCTATCATCTTTAGAGTTTTTGTAGGTATTGTTAGTGGCGGTAGTTAGTTCAGAAGTCTTCTTCCTTCCCTGCCTATCGAGTGAATGCTTCATCAATATATTATTTCCTAACAGCAATATTGCTGAAGGCTAATCCATTTACGACACTGATTAAACCACTACGCATATCTTATTGTAACACTTTAGGATATTTAAATAAAATTGGTAGGTTGTTCAGATCACCCCCAGAGTCTTAGCGTTTACCGTGGAGCTTTTGCTAAATGATTTAAAACATAGTGACAGTTGTAACTTAATAATATTAAATGGGCAACTTCTGCTGTGAGAACACCACTCAGGTTACTGGCATTAGCTAACAAAAGCCACTCAGTTTTGTACCAGACAACGAGTTTAGACCTCAGCTAGGTTAAAAGGTGAGGTAGCAGATCGAAAGGCTGAAGGACAGTATCTATTGCCTAATCCTCAGAACCAATCAAAATGACTAAAGAACATCCGAAGACTTTCCTCAAAGGGCCGCATAAATAAGTCAATAGAAACTTCATCTATGAGGGAGAATGGGCGTTCCAAGAGCCTGATGGTTTTGGAAAGATTTACTTTCCTAACGGAGATTATTTTGAAGGAGAGTTTTACGAAGGCAAAGCCTCAGGTAACGCTCGAATGATCTACTCCGATGGAGGCTATTTCCAGGGAACAGTCGACAATAACAGGGCAGAAGGGCAAGGCGAGTACCACTCGAATTAGCTTGATTTTGAAGGGGTATGGGAAGCTTCGAGACCAGCCACCGGAATTATCAAACTTTCTGATGGAACTGTTATCTAGTTACAGAACCCACACAGAGCCAGAATAAGCTATCCCAACAACAATGTTTACAATGGAGAAATCAGTAGGGAATTAATTCCTCATGGCCACGGTAGAATGGACTTTGCGAATAAGAATAGTTATGAGGGAGATTGGAAAGAGGGGAAGATGGATGGCGAGGGTACTTTCTATTGGAGCAAAGGAAGCAAATACATAGGTATTTATGTAGTAACCAAGGTCAATACAGAGATGGCAAGAAATAGGGGACAGGAAAATATATCTATCCTCCTAACCCCAACTCCAATTCTAACTCTATTACCTAATACATAGGTAACTGGAGCAAAGGTGTTCAGCATGGTAAGGGAGTACATAAAACGGAAACAGAAGAAAGACCGGTTGAATATAATCAAGGATAAATAGTTCAGCTCTAGAAGAAATCGAACCTCCCTGTTGATTATGCAGAGTATAAGATTCAACAGCACTCGCAACTGCACTCCCCTGAGCACGACGGTACTCCACTAGCAAATGTATCATAGTTAAGGAATTAATCAATTAAATAGTCGGCTGTAAATTTCTAACCCATTAAACAGTCCGCTCTGAATTACTAACCAATTAAGCAGTCAGCCCTGAGTTACCAAGCACTAAATGAGCCTATAAAGTATTAGCCAATTAAGTAGTCGATAGTAAAAAACTCATAACAATTCTCGTCTGCGGTAAATAACTAGCTCCTTAACCCTTTCAGCAATGTGTTGAATACAAAATAAAAATAAGCTGTCGATACTCAAAAGAAGTTTGTTTCGCAAGCAGAGTATTTGTACAATATGCCGGGGCAAGCATCTGGGGAGGCAAAGAACAAACTATAAGGGTTTGCAGGGACATCAGTAAGTATGCTACCTAAGGTTCCACAAATGGACAACGCGTTTAATTTCGGAGACTCAAAACCTGCTGATTTAAGAGAAGTCCAATCCCATATTCAACCTTCCAACTGATTGTATGTCAGCAATATAATAACTCGTCTGTTGCTATTATTGTTATAATTCTGGGTAATGCTCCTGCTTATGATACAGTTACAACCTGTTAAATAGTTTGACTACTAATTATTAAATAGGTTAAGGTAGTTAATTAGACTAAATTTGCACAGGAGTCTATCTATGAGTCTACCACCTGAAACAAAGTGGAGTTAAATGAGTGTTCGACAGAGAAATAAGATGGAAATAAGCTGGAAATAAAGTAAAGCTTAGAAACATAAAATAGGGTTTAAAGCTTGTAATTTTTGGCTCTTCTATTAAAATTATAACACCGAAGTTGGTGTATCGTAACAGTTGCTTCCTTACTTGCCTTTGCCCTCACAAAACGAGAGTTTATGAATTCTTTAGTGTTCGGAGTAAGTATTTTTAAAACTAACTCACATCTAGCTAATAGACCTTTCCGAACTAACTGTATTATTTGAGAGATAATTCTGAGAAGCCTCAATCTACTTGCATTACTACATATATTCGGTAACTAAATAAGCGATCAATCATAGTTAGTAACAATGTTTAAACCTTTTTAAGTTAAAATCTAATATGTCTCTAAATTGGTATAACCAATCTCCAATAACAAAGATGGCTAATTTAAGCGAGCTAAACATCTGTACACTCTAGCCAACGAAACCAACGTTAAGTTAAATAAGATTATGGGCAAACATTAGTTATGATAAAACTATTCATCTAAACAACTTTTAACGCAGCCTAGCAGCCGGAATAGATGAATATCATTATATGCTTTTTCTCTTTATTTGGAAGTACACGTTGCTCAGAATATCCTACTTGCGGCTGCTCATCCACCTGTAAAACGTATTCTTCCGACCGACGCTCTTGTAATCGAACCGCAGTGGGACCAACTGGCTGAGTGAAATCTCTCTTCTTCTCTTCTTTATTTATTCTGACATATCGATACTGTTCGCCTGTCCTAATTTTAAGTTGCGTCCTCGGCATCTGCTTCCCCTAAGCGATAAATCTACTGGTAGGAGAACCTCCTCCATTTTCGGCAGTACCGGCAG
>JAOXNN020222481.1:0-14630 GCA_028571205.2 Hydropsyche betteni
AGGAACCACCAGAAACTTAAAGTACACCTCTTTCTGTTGTTTGACTACTTTGAATTTCTTTTTGACTGCGAAACTTTGTTTGTTGGATTTTTAGTAGTTGCTGGTTTACTCCTCTTCCATCTAGTTGTCTTCGATGTGGAGGGCAGTCAGGAACCTCTCTGATTTGGTGGAGAACAGCATTATTTGGTGTTAGGGGATGCTCAGGAATATTCTCAGCACCTTCACTTTCTCCTCGTGCACCCTGTAAAACATGTACATAGCGATACAAGCGAAAACCACCTAAAATACGTAACTTATTGAGAATATTACGATTTAAACTGCAATATTTTGAGAAAGAGTTGAAGTAAACAAGCCGATTCTGCTGTCGAGTTGGGAGACCATCTGTTGATAAGTGCTCCTACCGTTGGTTCTTACGTATTTGCTTGCGATCTGGATGGAAGAGGTGTTGGCTGCAGCCAAACCAATGGTTGTGTTAACTGATCCGAAGGCAGAGCTGCATAGTTGGGCGTTATTTAGCAGAGACTCTATGAACTAGTCAGAATAGAACTATTTGACGGTGCCCTCAGCGATAGTGATGCTGATGGGGTAAGCTTTGAGTCCCAAAGTTTTAATATTCTGGAGTCTTTTGATAGATTCATCCAGCCAAGAAGCTGTATCCCGAAAAGATTGCGTACAAAGTTTATTTGTTGCCAGTTCCTAATAAGATGTGATGTAGCTTCTCATAGCCTGAATCTCTCCTATTTTGAGGGACTCCCTGGTAATTTAGTCATAATAGCCGACTGTCAGGTTGTTATGGCTGCCAAACAGCACAAATATGAGGATGAACAGTCCGATGTGGAGGAAGTAGCCAACGATCAGGTATATTTTGATCTATCTCCCAACTTAATAGGAGTTGATGAAGTCCAGCATCGACTGCTTGCTTTTGAATATACTTTATTGATGCTTCCTGCTGAGCTGCTGGGCTTGGTCTGCTTCCATAATAATCTGGCGCTACTGCTGGTAAACACGATCACCGTCTTAGCTTTATTCGATAATTTCGATTTAATTATCCCATAATCTTACTGTACGGATTCCTAATGCATACTACTGTCTCTCTTACAGAATAATCTATTTGGTGTCTTCATAAACAGGAAGAGTTTAGTAGCTATTGTTGGGGTTGGCGTTATCGAAACCTTAAAGGAAGGCTCCCCTGTAGCAAGGAGTAGTTCCAGAGGACCACTGCATGTTAATTGTGAACTTTGATAACACTACATCCTGCTTGTAGTTGAGTGGAGGTGCTTAGGAGACTGCCTCGAACATGATGATATGACAGTTTCCATCGATTCTCTATATTTTAATGAGATATTGGGCCTGTATGAGCTAGTTGGGAGTGCCAGACTTCTCCAGCACATCATCAGGGCACAGTTACCGAAGTGAAGCCCTGCATTGTTGGCTATTGCCTGAGTTGAGCAACTATTTGAGTTTGGGGAAGATCTGTTAGATGGTTTCCCTAAATGATATGAACTTATTATCGATGTTAATTAGCGAAATGCAGCTGGCACTCAAGTTCTAAATCTTTCCTACCTAGTTGACTAGCAGAAAACACTGTCGCTCTACTTTAATAGGCTCAATGGTTATCATGTAGATGAAGCCTTTGCTGAGGCTATTGAAGATTTGGACCTTGCGGTGGACTGGTACACAGTACCCGTTCTTTTTGCACAGGAAGAACCTTTGGGTGATTTGCTGTTGTTGCATACTGGTGTGCTAAACACTGGAGTTAATCTGAAAATCGATTGCTTACTATGAAGTTTCATTTCTTCCAGTAAGGAACTCAGAGATTTTGGAGTGGTACAGGTTGGCCAGAATATTGGTAGCATTCTTGTTCAGGAGTTCATACTTCTAGTAGCCTAGGAAGGAAGCAGCTGATAGATTGAGATCGGCAACATTACCGTACTTCTACTCGTCTCCATTGAAGAGGAGGATGCAGTGACTACTGTTCGCCCAGTCATCTATCGTTATTTTATCGCTTAAATTAAAATCTTACTTTATGCTTTTGTTTATATCGCTAAACTACTGCTAGTATTTACCCACTCCGATTAGGTACTGCACATAGAGAAAGGTGGTTCTCTGGCTGTTACCGATGTTACAGATCTATTTGAAGAGTTTCTAGACATTTTAGCCTAGGTTCATTCTAGTCACTCCGATCTGGTCTAATTTCATGAAATCTGGGTGATCTTCGTTGAGTACTCCCCAGAATTACAGATCAATGAGTGCTGTCTTTTACAGGAGCTTGGCGAATTCTTCTTATTTCTTGTTTAATTATAATTCGCTCAGCATATCGAGCGATTTCTTGCCACCTAGTGCAGACAGCTATTTGTGGATTTGCTCTCGCAGTTTGTAGTACTTGTATAATTGGTCAAAAGAAGCATCTTCAGCATCTACCTGAAGAAGCTCCTTTAAAGCTTGTTATTTCATACCGCGTTGATAGAGAAATATAGCGAATTCAATACCTAAGGTGGAGTTGTTGGGGTAGAACCTCACTCCCTGATTGTAGATCTTCTTAATGAGTTCCTATATCACTATTACATCTCTCCTCTTGTTTTTAGTGGCTGCTTTGTTGAATAGTCTGAGTTTCTAAATGGATTTGGCATCCATCTGGATGGGGCATGAAGCTTACTCGCATTTTTGCTGATGGACATCGATATACCCTCCGATGAACATCCGATGGAGACTGTCTTCAGGCTAAGAGAGGAGGGTTCTGAGTCCGTTGCAATATTTGAGCATATCGGAGGGTGTAGTCCATTTGTTGATGTTATCAAGTTCGTTCCTGATGGTAAGGTCTTTGTGAAGGAACACACACAAGGCGATTATGGGTAGGGCGAGACACCATACAGTGATGGGTATAGCTATGCTGGTGAGATAGTTAATGCTGGATATGAGAGCCATGAGGAAATTGCTGAGCATGTAAATTATTTGGAGTTTACGCTGCCAGGGAGTGACAAATTAGTTAACCAACAGTCCATAGATGAGGAGAAGGCAGCTGAATATATCCACCATAATGAGGGAGGCGAGGTTACTGTCGAAGAAGCACACCACCTAGTTACATAGAATGTAAGCTAGGAACATACAATTGGAGCGGGAGCTAGTCCTGATGATTTTCTTTTCTGGACCAGCCAGAAACTAGTACTTGGTGGCAGTCTGCAGCATAAGGACAATAATAAACACCCCCAGCAGCATACAGGACACCAGAGTGATGGTCACCGATGGTTTGGGTACGAGGCACCCAAGAGCTGTTCTGGAGGCTGCCAGCTGTTGCACGGAGCAGTTTTGGTAGCTGAGTTATGATGGATGGGTACTTGAGGACAGTTCGAACGATGGGCATGAATAGAACAGTAGAGAACAGCTCCAGTTGGAATTTGACTACCTTGAAGAGGAAGCTGTTGAATTCGGTGGTATTGATTGGACGCAGCAGGTAGAGGTAGGTTATGATATAGAACCCTATAAGGCTCATTAGTGCGTAGAGGGTGTTCATGTACACCAGCTAGGACATGTAGTTTTAGTAGTAGGCGAGGTCCAAGTAGGAGAAGAAAAGACTGGTGGAAGTGGCCTCCAACTTCCAGAAGGCAGACAGCCAGTCGTAAGAGTATTTTAGGGTCTAAGTGATGGGGGTGTTACCTGCAGCATCATAATGACACTTAGGAAAGTCTAAAATCTGAGGTCTGGCCAGAGCATACTCTCTACAATGCTGCACTGCACCTGAACAAACTTAATTCGGAGGGAGCTCTCCCGAACATCGGTTTTGGAGTTAGGTTTCTACTGCATTCTATAATTTAATTAATTTTATCACCATCATCCCATCATTCGGTTGTTAGGGAAGTCTTTCGACTGAGCGCCAGATCCTCCTGCTGCTAGATTGCTGCCTCCTCCTTCGTCTTGGCGAAGTCTATCAGAGACTACACTATTTTTGAGTTGTGGATGTTTTTGGTACGTTGGATGCGGGTAATTTGCAGGATTTTGCGCTTGTACATTAGGTAGTGCTTTTAAATGCGGCTGTTGGTGTGGGAGTAGATGGCCTCGGGACGGTTCTACCTTGTGCGGATGGCAGCCGACCCTATTTTGGTGTCGTCTTTCAGGAAGATAGCCATCTGCAGATTGTTCCGGATCGAAAATTGAATTATCTCTCTCAGTTCGGGGGTTTTTATGCAGCTGTCCCTAATCACCATGTACCTCAGATTGGTCATATTCTTTAAAGCATAGGGAGTCCTCCCTGTGAAGTAACTGGTAGACACCAATATCTTGAGAACTTTGAGGGTTACTGGCAGTTTTTGGGTTACCGTAGAGATGTTGCAAGGGATGACAGTCATCACTAGTTTGTGGAGGTTATCAGGGAATTTGGCTACATTAACGAGTTCAGATGTTATGGTCAGTTCCCTCAAAGTGTTCTTCACTGTTATCTCACAACTCACTCCCTCAGGCTCAATCACCAGTCGATTGCCCTTACACCTGATTTGTTCTGAGAGTTTGCATCGACGCGAACGATAGTTGAAGTCAGCAGCATACCAGAATATCTGCGGATCCTGTTCACTAATGTACTTTTCGATGAAGGTCTCCTTGATCATGCTTTAGACTGTGGGAGTCGATGGTTTTTATGTCACAACTAATCTGATGGCCTCACTGAGAGTCCTGGTGGGGTACTCGATAACGTTGAGTGGATTATCAGAATAGGAGGAGAGGTAGGAGGTTAGGTCGGCTAGGGAGCCCATAGTATTGAAGTCAAGGTAGTTGGCATCGAACTTGGTTCTGCGGAAGGCTTCTGTAAATGCTTTTCTAGCCTCCTTGAAATTAATTTCCCGATTGCTAACAATTTCTTCCACCAGCTGGTACATTATGTTCAGGTAGTCTCCAGAAGCTATTTTCCTTTTCATGAAGTTCAACTCCTATAGGACATTGCCGTAGTAAGCTATCAGTTTGGTCTGCTTCTCTATAAGTATCTAACTTCTTTTCTTCTGAGCCTCAATTAGGATGGCTAGTTTATCAGCCTTCTAATGCGCCTATTTCGTCATGAGGCTCACGTGACTTCTGTCGATAAACAGCATACGTAGTTAGTTTTTACGATGTAAGAGGTGGAGGTTGCCTTCACAAATGATGCAGAAGGGTTGGCTGCCCTCACAGCATTTCTATATGCAGAAATGGAGGCGCTTACCTAGACAGTTAGGGCACTATTCGGCTAGTCGGGATAGTGCTTCCATTAACTACTGCTAGCTGCACCCACCGACATAAAAGTTTATCATTTTGGCTGATTATTTATTGCCTTAGTTACAAATTGGAGGCATTTAGAATATCGTTATTGGCATTAACCATCTTTATGGATAGGTACTGGCAGCTACTAGTAGGTCCCGAATGGAAATAATATTTATGCAACCGATTGCAACTAATTATTGTTATTAGGGATTACTAATTGGTGGTACACTTAATCAACTCAAATGCCTCCATTACTGGCCAGCAGGAGGAGTTGGACGATCCTTCCCACTGTAATCCTTCGAAAATACTTATTCGTGGTTGGTAGAAAGCACAGTACCACTGCTTGACTGCATACTGTTTATCATCGCCTGCTTTGTTTTTTCATCGGCATTCTTATAAATTTACTTGAAGAAGGAGTTCAGAGGATCAATTCCATACTCCTCTTTATTCTTGTCAATATCTACAGCTATTTCCCTCTATAGTTTTTCCCAGTCCTTCTTGTTTAATGCACTGCTCGGATAAGAAACTATGTGCTTCTCCTAAACATCAACACTTATCTTCGCCTCTGTTTTGAGGGTTGCCCAGCTTACGTTCTTCTGCTCCTTCTCCATTTGGATCTCTATTCTGTTCAAATGGACGATCGCCTTGCAGCCTGCTGGAACTATCCTACCAAAGAGCTACAGTTCTAGATTAAAATCACCTCCGGAAAGAGTTGGGAACGTTATGGATAAGTGCTGGTCTTTGAATTCGGTAATCAGACCCGAGGACTCTTTCAATGCATACTAGATGTCGATGCCTACTCTTGTGTGAGTTTGATACCAACTATATCCAATTCTGTTTGCACTGGTAGCTGATCCTAAGGTACTGTCTACTTGGGCAGACTTCTTGTGGAGGTCCTATCTCCTAAGGTAGACGATTCTGTTCTATTTGACAGCCAGCTCTCTAGAGTGGTTGATTCTTTAGCAAAATAGTGTCTACATATTAATAATTTAAATCATAGATGGTCGGATAGTGGTTAATATACCACGATGTGTCCGAATAGAGAGTTAACACTTAGTAGTAGTTTTAAGTTTATGGCCAATTTATGCAATCAAGGTGCATGAGTTATATCAACATTCTGTAGTCTGGCAGAATGTAACTTCATGATGGGATTTGAGCAGATTCAAATAAGATAAGGTTTAACTCAGTTTCCTAATCATAAGGCATCCTAAAACATACATTTGATCTTTACAGTCAATCCATTCGTAAAGAAGTAGTCGACTGTTGGCCATCTACTATCACCAGTCAGTTGCAAAGCCATCATCAACTACCTCCCTCTATATTGACAAAGTATGGTATAGTGAAATGCATAATAAGTGCGAGTAATAGTGGTGAATGACTTGGTATCAGGGAATTGTAATCTTTTTGTGATCATGGCCCTCACAGCGGCGAGTGTTTTTTCATCATGTCATTCAGTTTAATTATTATGTTGAAATATAGTTGATCCCCCATTTATCACCTTCAACATATATCAACTTATCTCCAACAGCATGTTATGAATCTCATAACAGCTCAGATAGGGCTTCTTCTCCACCAAAAACAGTGCATTCAGTATTCGGTTGTATCGACAGCTGGATTGACCGGATACCGCCTGTCCCTTCATCACCTGGATCCTGTTCGCGTAGCCGTCCTCTGAAATACTGTAGATCCACTCGTCTTCGCACGCTAGTCCAGTTATCATGCCCGCGTGGGCTTGTATTCTGATTCGTACGCTCAGATTGTTAAGGTTTATCAGGAGGATCTCTCCAGCACAAGTTCCTACCAGCACATCCGTAGCGAAGAATCTGGAGATAAAGTAAATGGGAAGTTTGGGACTGAGGTTGAGTTCGACTGAGAATCCTTATTAGAATGTTGATAGTTTGGAGAGTTTTCCGTTCTCATCTCCAGCTAGCAGCCATTTACCCGCTGAGCATAAGCTGCTGATGGGTCGCTTGCAGCTTTTGAGTTCGATGAATTATTTGGAATTACCATTAGTTATGAAGAGGGAGCCTGTTCTGGTGGCCAACACAATTATCTACTTGCCAGCGGAGTTGGTGAAGGTAGTTACAGCACTAAACCAGTCCTCGAACTACTCAGGCTGCTCCTTGCTCTTGACTTAGTAGCTGCATGTTAAGTGCATATCCTGCAGATCATATACCAGAAGTTTAGCAGGGAAGAGCACGATCAGCACTACGGTTTTGTTGAAAGTGAGGAATTTGAGTTAGGAAATAGCGTGTTATGTGTAGTCCAGCAGCCTGAATATGGTTGCCTTTTTGCCCTCCATCTTAAATATTGCCACCTGCACCCCTTCCGGCTTATCCGTTTCGAATGCAATATAGCCCTAACAGAAGGCGGATGTTTTGACTCTTCCGATGGGTGATTTATCGATATTAATGGAATTCATAACTAAAAGTAAATATAATCGATATGAAAACTCGCATTCCAATCCATCTGCTTCACAGTCTGCGATGTGTCGTCACATTTAGGTTCTTGAGGCTGGAGTCTCTCTTGTTTGAAAGGTTAAGAATCTTCAGAGGGGTCCTTCCAGTACCCTTTAGGCTGCTGTTTCGCTTAGAATGATTGGAATTGGTTGGCCTGTTAATCTCTATTATCTTCCGAATGTTGAAGTTCGACTGCTGCCGTTATTAAGGAGGCGTATAGGAGAATTTATCAGAAAAGTACATCTAAAAGGGTTTGGTATTACACTGTTCAACCATAATCTGTTAGTAGATCTGCATGACTTCCTTCTAGTTTTAAACTTTGTCGAAGTTAAATAGCATTAGGTTGGGAACATAGGGCGGAATCAGTTTTTTCTAGAGGACGTCGTTACGGTTGAGCTTACCAACCCAGGGGTGCACTAATATCTAGGTTACCCCTTTGTAGCTGCCGAGACGGAGTTTGGGATTTTTCTGCAGCAGAGAGCGAAGGAGGGATTTAATTTAATCAGATAGAACTACATGATCGGGAAAGTTTATCTCCTCGTTAACGATCCTATTGTAGATTTGCTAGTGGTTTTTGGAGTAGTAAGGAGGTAGTCCAGTCACCAACTCGTACAATAGAGCTCCTATGCAGTAATAGTCGATAGTGTAGGTATGCCCATTTCTGGATAACATTTAGGGTGCCATGTACTAGGGACTCCCACAGAATGAATAACAGAGTTCCCTACCCTAAATATTGGGTTTAGCTAGTCCGAAATCAGCTATTTTGACGTGCCCGTCAAGCGCAATGAGTAGATTTTAAGGTTTGATATCCCTATAGACTATGCTTTTGCTGTGAAGATGCTCGATCCCCAACAAAATCTACACGAAGTAGAACCTGGCCTCATCCTCTGTCATCTTCCGGACACATTTGAGTCTATTGAATAGCTCCCCTCCAGAACAATCTAAATTATTGTGGTGAGTACATTCAAGGACGAATACGAAGTAATTTTGGGATTAGAAAGCGTAGTAGAGGTCCAAAATGAAGGGGTTCTTGGCTATTTAGAGTATGTACCTTTCGTTCTCGACAATAGACTCTCTATTACCATCTATTATGGACTGTTTCTCCATCAGTTTCATGGCGTAGAACTTGTTGTCGAAGTTGGACTTCACCAGAAAAACATAGCTGAATCCTCCCGAACCTAGACACTTTATTATAGTAAAATCCTTTAGACTGACCGTACTGGAAGATCTATCCTGGGAGTAGACTGGCCGCACATTGAGGTTTTTAAGGTTCAAGTTAAAGTCCTTCAGAGTGAGGATGTAGTCCAGCTGGTACTGGCCGTCTATGCTCTAAAAACCAATAATTTTCTCAAATTCAATATTAGATTTTTTCTTGCCTTTGAGTTTCTCTAACTCGTAGACTATCTACCTGATGACCTGCTCTGAGGTTCTGCTGCTTACATTAACTGAGAACACCTTCCCTTTCAAATAAACCTCCACATGAATACTATTCTCATCCACATTCCGATTGACACTTCGAATTGTGTGATGGTTTATTTCGGAAAGGTTGTTACGGGAAGGTTTTCGCTAGGGACAGTGCATATTGTTGATGGTAGATTAGAGGTAGGGGGATAGCACCTACATTCTATTCTTTTCGTTGGATTTGCACAGGAACCGACGGAGGCCTCGCAGCTGGCTCGGAGTGGAGGTGATTTAGTGCTGCAGCTTACGGTTGATTTTGTGAAGGCCTAGCTTCTTTAGATGTAGACGACTGGTGCTTTCTGACTACTGCAGTTTCCTTCTCATAGAATACCGATTATAGAATATTCAACTATTAACTATTCTATCCAACTATCCCACCCCTTCTAAGGCATATTTTTGAAGGGGGTCTGCCTACCGTCTAACCACAGTTCAATAATTCAGCTAATAATTTTATACGACTAACCTAAAATGCTTAATGAGAGGGAGATAGATCACGATGGAGGCTTGTCTGTAAGAGGAATAATTGTATGAGTGAGGGTTATGGCATTTAGAAGTAAGTAGCCACTTAAATAAAGTTTAATCTCATGAAATATTCGTACTCGCCTGCCTGGAGTATTGCTCGCAAATACAAAGGTATCTGACCCTTCACGCAGAGCACACCGATGACCAGAAGCCAGGACCAACAACTTACCATACTGAGCAATCCAAAAACAAGGATACACCCACATGGACGTATCATCTGACATTCTATATAGGGTGGGCACTAGCCAACGACCAGACCTAACTTCGAGCAAAGGCATCCCAGGGCCAGGATCGTAAGTTTACCCTTATTTAGCTATAATCCAGAGCATAAGTACCACATAGTCTCTGGTTCCAAATTCCATAACCATTTCAATCATAGCAAGGAGCCCCTCAATGTCACTACCCCAGGGCCAGGGTAGTACAACCCTAACAAGAATAAATTGAAGCGCAGTTACAACGGCTACTACATGGCTGGTAAGCATCGACAGTTGGACAGATCAGCTCAGATACCAGGTCCAGGGTCATACGAGCCTTTCAGGAGTGGCCTGGATAAGCACGGTGTTGTTATTGGTCATCAGAAAAGACTGGTAAGTTACGCTTCCGAAGTGCCAGGACCCGGATGTAAGACTGTTTATTAGGTTAGCTTACCAACTTTTGAGGCCTATGAGTGCAGGAACAGCAGCCCCTCGAGTTGTATTCACAAAATAGAACAGGATGAAGCGAAATGATATTGATATCAGCACCCTGGGACGTAAATTTGAGTTGATGCAGCCGGACAGTACAACTGTGACTACTCGGATTTTAGTAAACCATAGCAGAGAGGTTATAGTATTAGTGGGAAGCTCCAAATGAGAAGCACAGATATGATACCGGGGCCTGGTACCTACTCCCCAACACTTGTCGATAAACCCAACCCTCCTGCTTCATCGATGGGAGTTAAGAATGCTAGCAAAGATAAGAACAAGACGCCTGGGCCTGGCCATGTAAATTAATTGTAACACAGTATCTAAAATCATAGTATATCACTTCCCTATCCAAATTCGGAAAGATAGGAAACGAGCTGAGGAAGCCTCTTATGGATGATCTGTAGACTCCTGGCCCAGGTGCCTATTCGGTTGTTATGAAAACAGAAGGTCCCAAATATTCTATGCACGGCAACAGGGATCTGAAATCTAGCCAGAAGATACCAGGGCCAGGGTAGTACAACCCTAAGGTGGATTACGTTAAGACTCGTCCAACAAGTGCCAAGTATTTTATTTGAGAATTTAGGATTGGATAGAGTAAGAGAGACTAATCCAAAAATAAGGGTGTGCCAGGCCCAGGCACATACAATACAGGAGGGGAGGTTGATGGGCCGAAGTGGGGATTCACTCGGGGTTCCAGACACAATATCCACGGATAGCAGTCGCCAGGACCAGGCCAGTACTAAATTCCTACAACAATTGCAAACCAAGCAGCTTACGTTACCAAGAGCACGTCAACAAAATTATTTAATAAGTGACCCCTAATCTTTTCCGATAACATCATTAATTCACATTATTCCCTCCAAACTCTTCTTCAACTATCACAGTTGCTCAACACATTTGCAATTTAACCTAAATAGCAGTAAACTATATTGGGGATAGAATGAAGTTCGTTTATATTCGGAAGGCAGAGCTTTAATGTATAAATTTAATACACTCAATGAAAAATAAGCTTGTCGCTGCGTTCGAAGGTTCCCTGGTCGCCAACAACTAGATTGTCAGACAGGCGACAGAAGCCATTTCTTAAATGAGCACTATCGAGGGTAACACTCTCCTTACGAAGGTTTCTGTCTAGTGCTTATGGACATTGTGGACGACGCCACTATCCAAGCATCGATACGGCAGGCAGCTCTGATTCAACTAAAGCAGAATGTGGAGAACAGGTGGAAGAAAAACAATTTCGCTGTGTCTTCGAAGGCTAATATTGTACTTATTAGCGAGCAGGAGAAAACTACAATTCGGAATTTTTTAATGCCAGGTTTGAATTGGTTGATGTAGCGCTGATTCGATGCAAAAGCGATAGGTTCTATTTGAAGCTCTACAAGAGTATTGTGAAGCAGGTGGTGAGCTACGATTGGTCAATCTGGCTACCCCTCAACGATATTCTCCAAGGGTTCGACACCCCCGCCCGAAATGAAGTCCTTCATTTCTACCTCGCCCTCATCTCCGTGTTTGAGCTGAGTATGAAGGAAGAGAGAAAGTTCTTTTAGCAGGTATCCCTTCCATAATTCAGCTTAGCTAAAAAGTGCTTCCAAAGCTTCTATTGATGGCCCAAACCTAACTGCCGAATGTTACTGGACAACATCCCTCAGAGACTCTCCACCTTATTCTTAAGTGTTTCTGGAAGTCAATAAACTATGACCTTCCAGGGTTCTTAAAGGGAGGGGAATCCGAACTCGGTTGGATGACCCTTCTGAAAAGTATTTTGGATTACAACAATCCTCAGCTGCAACAAGGAGTCAACTCTTCTAACAGAAACAGCCCATAGTTTCTATATTTTAGGTGCAAAAAGCAAGTGACGAGGATACTGTGGAAGTACTACTCTAGACATGCCACAGTCAGCTACATGAAGAAGCCGTAGCTGAATGGGTACTCCAACCAGTGGCTGAATAGCTACTCTAGTATATTTGTGGTGCAGCTGTATCAGCAGCTGCAGTTGCCGAACCTTAGTCATACCCACGCATATATAATGAAGTGTTTTCTGGGGCTGGTGCAATCGAGATCAAATAGTCTTTAAGCGTATGTCCCCTAACTTCTGTATAATAGACTACTACCGTTTCTGTACATAACTAAATAGGATGAAAATTTGGCGTAAAACGACCCTACCTAGTTTCTGAGGAAGGAGGACTGCTTTTCTGCTTAGCTGGGAAACACCAAATCGGCAGCTTTAGACCTTTGGACTAACTTGACTGCTGTCCAATAGCAGAATAGCGAGGGTGTTGCCAGTTACAAATACATAGTAGACAACTTTAAGTTTCTTATGAGCAAAATGATGGCAGGTAACTAACCTTTCAATTTGATAGAGCGATAAATGGCGATGTATCTGTTCGCTAGGCTGAGAATCACCTTCAACAAGAACTCAACAACGACTGCCAGTTTGTAGGACTTCATAAAAAATTGTGTAGTGCCTGAGTTGGATAGTAAAATCATGTTTTTGAGGGCAAGAGCAATGGAGATTTTCATTAACTATGGAAATATGAAGTTTAATGACCCTGCAGTACCTCAGACAGCAGTAAAGTATATAATCCAGGCGATGACTAACGATAAGAATAGCTTGGTGAGGATCAAGGCGGCCTGTGCACTCAATATGGTTATTAGGAACGAGTCAGCTGTTGAGCTGTGCAAACCCTACCTCAAGGATATTTTGGCTATATACGTAAGAATGATGAACGAGTACGATCTGGAGGAATTAGTCAACAGTCTGTAGGGCATTATCTAGATGTTTGGAGAGGCTATTGACCCTTATGCAGTAGAACTCACTCAACAACTAGTAATGCTGTTTATTAAGTTTGTGAAGGGGGACCAATAAAAATGTGATGAAGATGGCTATGATGGACAGCTTGAGGAGGCAGCCTCGTCTGTAATATCGACTATTACCCAAATAATCTAATCGAAGGTATCTCAGCAGGCACTCGTTAATATGGAGGATGGTATTGTAGAAATTATGGCATGTACTCTTACATATGAAGGCTGCGAACAACTGAAGCACAGCTGCAAAATGCTAAACGCCTATATCTTCAGGATACCTAATATTACTCCCAGATTGTGGTTTTTCTATCCCTGCGTCGTGTATAGCCTAATAGGTGCTCCACCAAACAAATAAATAGCTGAAATTCCTGTTCTAGTCAACCATCAAGCATAAATATTGGAGATGACGAGGGGAGAGCACAACTCTGAGAACTTTGAGTTTGCATTAGGGTTGATTTTAAACTATATTTATAAGGGGCTGGGTACAATGGTAAAGGAAAAAGACTTCTACGGTACTAACTACTTCCAACTGTTGCTCTTTCTCGTTGAGAAGACTTACAGGAAGTCGGTGAAGGAGGAAAATAGCCAGGATATGTCCTGTGCAACCACTATTCTAACGTTTATACTAGAAAACGCTAAGCCGGTGGGTCCTGCTATCAAGCTTATGTTATCCATAGCCAAGTTCAACATCTAAAAATCCAAATCTAAAACCCTGCGGAAGGCCAACGGTATGTTGGTGTGGATGATGGTCTTCAACATGCCGGATGAAACCCTCGAGATATTCTCCAAAGATACTAACCTTATCGCAAAGATATTCTCCGACCTCAAGGACCTTGAAGATAGCGTGCTGTAAAATTACGAGAGGAAGAGACTAATCCTGGGTAATTTGTGTATTATTTAGGTATCTGCACATTTATCTTCCATTTTTCTAAGTTCCCCTTGTACCTTGCATATGTTCCTAACGCTTTTAAGATCCTCGTTCGGATAGTTATTGATACCGGAAGGGATAAATTCGAACTTCAGGATAAACTTTTATCCGACGATATTGTCCAGAGGGGTAAATAGACTACCGGCACCGAAATGGATCTCAACTGCAGTTGGTAGAGTGACTAATACTTCTGGGACTAGGAATAGATAGTAAATGGTAAGTCATACGGAAGTAGATTCCAATTTATAGATGATATCAATTGTTTTGAGGGCTGTATGAAGGAGCTCGCTAATAAGCAGCCTGAATTGTACGCCCAGCTCAGCCCTCTAGTCACTCCTGAGCAGGCTAAGGACATCGATGCGATTGTGCAAATGAACAAAGCAATGAGGGAGAAACTGGAGGCGAAGCTTAAGAATTCTAAAATGACTATGTGAGATTATGCTTTATATATTGAGAGGTTGTTACGATAGTAGCGATTATATAATATAACCATGAGAATAGCCAACGAAGCAGTCAGACCTTTCACCTAAAGTCAGTCGGAAATTGGAA
>JAOXNN020222491.1:0-14626 GCA_028571205.2 Hydropsyche betteni
AACACTGAATTAATCGTTGAAATTTAAATACAATACAGGAGTAATAATTTAAGTATGATGGTTAGATAAATGCTTATTAATCTAGGGTGGGATATTATGCGAATAGGAGGGTCTGGAGTTGGTTATGGTTGAAATGTTGATATTATGGTTTTATCAATCTAACCTCTATTAATCGAAGTATCTTACATGATAGAGCAACAAACTTTTAATTTCAAATCCAACGTTCCGTACAGAGAATTGACACTAAGGTAACAAATAGCATTTCTATCTTCTTAATGTATTATTCGAATGTTAGATATCCACTTTCATTTTTTTGTTTATTGTTTTCGAACTGTTAGCCCCTGCTAAGATGTCAGGCTACCTCCCCTAGCTACTAGGTCTGCAGAAAACCTCCCATTAATAATACAGGTTAGCAGAGCCTAGAAATCACTGGTAATCGATACACAAATAATAAAAATTACACCAACATGAAAACCATTAAGGACATCCTCATCTTAGGCAATCCCCAACTCTACGAGATGTCCCCAGCCATAACCGAAGAGTAGCTACCTCAGGTACAAGACTGGGTTGCCAGTCTCCACAATGTCATGCAAGAAGTAAGAGAAAAGTATAAGTTTGGTCGAGCCATCGCTGCCCCCCAACTTGGAATCAAAAAGAGGCTGGTTTACATTAACATCGACAAGCCTATGATCATTATCAATCCCTACTACACTTTCAAGAGTGAAGAGATGTTCTAGGTTTGGGATGACTGTATGTGTTTCCCCAATTTGCTAGTGAAAGTGATGAGACATTTGAGGGTTCGCATTAGATACCGTGATGAGAATTGGAAGGAACAGAATATCGATTTCGAGGGAGACCTATCCTAGTTGGTTCAGCACTAGATAGACCATCTGGATGGAGTGTTAGCTACCATGAGAGCAGTGGATTTGAAGTCACTAAAGTTACAGAACGTCTGATGTTATGGAGATCTTATTATGTATTGAGTATTTATAGGATTAAGGGTAATTGTTCCAGCGGAAATACCTTCCTTTTCGATTATTATGAAATTGCATACAATAGGCAGCACTGATTTCGAGGTTGCATAACGATCTGTGTAGAAGAGACAGGGCAGCCAGAGGAAACTGCCTAAGCCTCTTAACATTCATAAAAGGTTTCGTTCAGAAGCCTCTCCAATCAACACTGAAAAGGAAGAGATGATAACCAGCGGTAGGTTACGTCTCCATCAGATAATGCTAACTACTAAACACAACAAGAATACCACTAAGCATTATTAGCGAGTGAAGACCGATTACTCATAGAAGAAAACTTTCCATATGGATCCTACTACCGAACTTAAAAGACAGTTCCACTATCATGAGAAGTAGAATGTGGACATGCAGGACTACATAAAATTCATCAATGAGGGCGTGGCTTCGTAGGTGTCCGTCTACAAACGATTCTTACAGAATAAGTAGAGAATACTAGAAAGGTTGGGAGGAACTGGGACAGTTCAGACTGTCAGGCAGAGCAATGCAGTCAAAAAGCCTCTCATCTAACCAGCTGAGGTTAGGGAGATATTGGGAAAGAAGGAGGTATCGTATCACGTGGATAAAATTCTATCCTTCTACAAGTGCTTCAAATTCTATGGGTATTCAGAGGCTAAAATATCCACACTTATTAAATCGTACTGTAAAAATAGGTCTAGCATATAAAATACCTTCCTCAGATTTAAGCATCCCAATCTGCTCGCCAACTAATAAGCTGTATTTGAGCACAGGACTGACTACTAGGATATCATCAAACAGGTATAATAAATTGTCTCCAGGAAGAAACCACCAGCTCTGGAGTAGTACTTTTACCATTTCTTTGAGTTTAAGGAGCTGCTGTAGAAGGATATTATTGATAGAGGCGGGTGCAAAATAAATGACTTAGAGATGTCGATCGTCAAAGAATGTGCCAGAATAGAGACTTAGGGAGCTTAGATGCGGAAGATATGGCTGGAGAATGTTAGGGCTATTTTCAAGCCATCTAAACAAAAAACCAAACAATAAAAGAATATGGACGAAGACCTAAAGTCAGTCGAAGATAAGTGGGGCCCTTACTGCCGTATTTCGGAAGTTAATAGGCATCTCTATACTCTTCTCGTTCGGAAAAAGAGAGCTCTCAACTAAAGATTCTAAAATATGTGACTTATTTATTAATATATTGAATGATAGCTGACTCACCCCTCGTCTACCTTTCAATCATTAACCTCCGCAACGAGCCTCTCCTTATGCAACCCTTCGGAGATAGGCAACCCCGCGACTAACTGAATTTTCATATTCACTTCTACTCTGCCCTTGACATGTTCGAGGAGAAGATTAACACCCGCAAGAACTAATACCTAGGATTCATCAGCTCCATCTACAGTACTGACGGCGACTACGATATTTATGGCTACTATTCTGTTACGAAAGTGAAGATGATGATTATCCTCCGACAGAAGTTGAACCCTTTTGAGAAATACGAAGATAGCAGCATTATGCAATTCTTCAAGGCACTGTACTCCATTTACAAGCGTGACATCCTCAACCCGTTCAATACTCTAATAAAGGACAACAAACTTAGCGATAGGTTTATTTAGCAGATGAACATGCTAGTGATGCATCTGCGGCTGAAGTGAAGTGATAGTCAGTCCACCAACCTTTATAACAGTTGCGAATTATATTACATAATTAGTTATGTCATCCAAACTATCTAATTCATTCTCAGCTCACGATATCAGGTATATCAGCTCCTACAGATAACAGAGGATGATGGCGAGGCCTCCCCTCTCTTCGGTGGAATCAAGCGATAATATAGCCTGTAGGACTGCTCGATCGGATTTAGAAAATATTCAAGAGTCCCTCAAGAACTCTATGTACAAAAGGAGAGAGTCTTCCGGGGCCCTTGACAAGATATCTGAGCGGCAAGATGCGATGGAGAGCGTGGTGG
Source organism: Hydropsyche betteni (assembly GCA_028571205.2). Taxonomy (NCBI): domain Eukaryota; kingdom Metazoa; phylum Arthropoda; class Insecta; order Trichoptera; family Hydropsychidae; genus Hydropsyche; species Hydropsyche betteni. The sequence continues at coordinate 2,953 of JAOXNN020222491.1, forward strand.
GACGGTTAAGCCGCTAGATCGAGAATATTTCATCCCTCAAACCTTCCTAATATCTCATCGAAGAGTCTAACGCCAACAGATTCCGAAATATTAACAAATATGTTCTATCAGACAATAATCTAAATGTCATCGAGGAAAACCCTGTGTTGGATGCGGTAAGCACATTCTCATATAGACACTCCAGAAGAACGGGCAGATTTCCAAGAATAAGCCACAGACCAACTCGACAAAAAATCTCCTTACTATGAGCACTAACTTCCCCAGGCCTACTACTAACTACAAGAAACAGGAGCCTGCACCACAACTCAGCTTCCCGAGTGACCAGAACAAAGCACCCAATACTATGAAGCAATCCACAGTTAAAAAGCCCATTATAAAACAGAGTATTGCTATAAAGAAGGAGGATAACCGATCAAAGTATGGACCACCAGAAGCTACTAACAAAAATGTTGAACAGTTGAAGATATTTAAGAAGGTTGAGCAGCTCAAAGAAGAGGTAGAGAAGTGCTCGCTGAGACGAGGTCAAGATATATCGTCGCTACTACAACAGGCGATGGATCTACTACGGGAGGATTGTGTTAATCCAGCATGATATACGTTAAAAACCTACTTTAATACATGAAAAATAATCAGTACAGATGATGCAGTATTTACAGCTTTTCCTTAATTGAATCCACGTAGACCTTATCTAGATCGATAAAGTCCTCCTCTTGAACCCTCCTGTACCGACTGATCTACTATGTTTTGCGGATGTACTCGTCTTTGCGGCTATTAGCGTAAATTAGATTCTAGACATCGTATTTGTCTTTAATCTAGATGGCTTTGCTCTTTCTGTATTACTGTTTAGGCACTCTAGGCTTCCTAACCTCTTTTATTATCACATCTTATTAGGTTATCGAAGTTATTGAGAGTTTGCCTCTGCCGTCCATATGCTAGGCTGGTTGGGTGAGTGTAGTCTATTTGGTTGATTTCTGCTCTATGCGCTTCTGTTTGCTGACTTTTAGGTATTAGTTTCCGAGGGATTTGGCTCTTTCCCTAGAATTAAAATTGACCTCTTCATCACTGCCACTATCCATTGTCTTTTAAGTCTTTCTTATTGCAGGCTTTGGCATTTTCTTCAGTACCTTCTCATAGTATTCTCTAATTCTCTGCAAAGCTTGGTCCTCGTGAGCCTGCTGCGTCTTAATCCTCGCCTTCTCCTAATTCTAGATGAGTTAGTGGCTGCGTCCCTTATAGTACTATCTCTTCTCTATTTGGATGCTATGCCTTTTGATTTCCAACTCCTTCTCCAACTTATCTTTGTTCATCATATACCTTTTCTAATGCTCATGCAGTTCCCTAGGCTCCATGGGCCTCAGCAATTTCTTCATCTTTTCTCTTAACTCCTCCTCCTTCTTTTTGTTTTCTCTTTACTACCTGAGTCTGAACTCCTCCTCTTTTAGTTCGTGGAGAGGTTTAACCTGCTGGTAATCCTTCACAAAATTAACGAATAGTTAGTCCCTTTACTTACGTTCTTTTTATTTCTTCGCTCTAAGTACCTTCTGGTACTACAGCTTCTGCTTCAATTTCGATTTTCGCAATAGCTTAGCTTCTTATATTAGTGCCTACTCCTCCTTTAGTTTCGTCTGTACTTTGGATTAGTTTTATTGCTAGATTTTCTCCCGCTTTTGTCTTAACTCTTCTTTCTCAACCTTCATCCTTTGTATCAGCTTCTTATATTCCTACACCGATTTATGCACATCTGACTGGTTCAGGTTTATGCTTCTTACATGACCCTTGCTTAGGTCATCCAGACTGTGATTTACACTCTTTGATACGAACCGCTCAGCCTGGTAGTGTACACCTCCGATCTTATTCTCTCTTTGCTCCATCAGCATCGTTATGGCCTATATCCACACACATTATACTTTGCTCTATTTGCCGGATATCCCAGACACCTCAAAATACTTTTTCAAGATGCCCTTCGGCGTGTTCTCAGTAAAGTAGTAGTAGATGCGTTGCTCTACCTGTCCCTTTCTGGTTTTTACGGTCTATCATGTAGGCATAACGTACGAGCAGCTATTATTCTGTCAGATCGCCCCTTGAATGTTCCAACAGTTCCGCCAGTACCCTCGGTATTGTGAAGTGGCAGGAATGGGAGATGGGCGCCTGCACCTCAGTCAGGAATTAGTTGCGGTCGGTCTCGAAGTCATCATCATCTATCATTATTAGATAAGTAGGGTTATTGGAAAGTTTATTAACAAATACCATCATATAAATAATCCTATGTTCATCCTATTCTCACATCTCCTTCCGAGCAGCCTTCGAAAACTACTCGCAAGTCAGATGTAAATTCTTTTGTTTGCCGTTCTTATAGAATGTTATTACGCCGTAGCCTTCTTGTGGGTACAGCCTATCGAGGGTGGCATGTTGACCTTTGTATTCACCAATAAGAATGACGACCTAGGCTCCTTATTTGGGGATAACTGTCTGAAGATAGGTCTGATCAACCTACAGATACACCTATCCACTTTGTAATTTGGCGCTGAATTTATCGATTACTTCGACTACTGTGGCCTTTTTGTTATGATATTCTTAAGGGATTTAGTGTGGTAATATCTTTACAATAATTCCCTTAGTCAGCCAAGCTATCTATTCCTATTCTGCTTCCTCCTCTTGCTACTTCTTGAGGCTCGCATTCCATTCGTTTTTAGAGTGGTTTCCTGTTAAAGTGCGTAACAACTACTCAGCATTCTTGCATTTCTTTTTGTATGTTACCTAGCCTTATGTGATTGCCTTTGTTTCAAGCTATTCTGTAGCGAATAAAGCAGGCCTTTTGAGATCTGCTTAGTTACTGTTGCCTATTTGAAATGATATTACAGAGGGTAAAGCCACCTCTCGATCGTCTTACTTTTATTCATTCCTATCTCTATTCAATCGATTAGCCTCGGCCTAACTCGCCTTTAACCTCTGTTCCTCCAAGTGCTTCCACTCTAGTTCTTTCTCTTTCGCTTGGTTTGTCTGATGATGCTTTGCATCAGTATTTTTCTTAAATTCCTTCACGTCTGCTTCCAGATAAGTGATATAGTGTTGCTCTCTATCCTCCACAGCGATGTTTTTAAACGTTTTAAGATACTCACAGAATGCAGTGAGCGTTGGCCACTTAGTTGCATTCATATGGACGTGATTTTTGTCTTCTATGAACTCAATATACAGGTCGTTCGCCTTCTTCCGAACGTTAGCATAGCGATCTCTCAACATTTCAATGAACCCAGTCTAAAACTGTTTGGAAAACTTCTCCATGATCTATTAAGGATTGGCAGCAAACTCTCTCATTCTCGCCTGGTGGTAATGAGAGCTAATATGGCAATTCCAACCATGTTCATCCTTGCATTGTTTCTTGCACATTTGGCAGAAGAACTTGAGTTTTTGTTGACCTCGTAACCGTGAGCTTTTAAGCATTGGTAAGTTTAAACTATTCCTATTGATGGCTATAACTCTCTTATAAAAGAGTTCCTGCTAATTAGGTTTAGGCTTTTTTGAAAACAACAAAAAAGGGTCCAATCTAATTATAGTATGCATTTGTAGCCAGCTTACAACATAGATTCCCGTTATTGGATATACCCATAATGCTAAACATCATGAAAAGTGTAGTATCCTGAAAAAAGGCTGCCATTCACAATGGATAAGATACAAGTATTGGGGGGTACCCATGCAATTAGGACGTTGTATGAAAATTTGAGGCCTAAATTATAAGTTTAGGGCAGTTTGAATTTATAATCAATTTACCGCAGTTCTGATGGGATCATGTGCTTCTGGCAGATCGAAGAAGAACTAGGACAACTACCGAGGAGATACCGAGCCAGATGACACTGAAATGTTGGTTGCATCTCAGAACCCTCTTCCAACTCTCGAGTTCTAACTGTCCATATCGAACGTCAAGCTAAAGAATCTAATCTACGTAAGCCAAGGAATAACTCAGCCGACGGGCGTATCCGTTTCCTTTTACATCCAGAGCATACTGGAGCTGAAATTAGCAAGCCAGGACCCTATTGACAACGAAATGGAGCCAGGTTCAGTAAAGGTACCCCTAATTGCTAATCAAGTGGTCGTTCGAAAAACATGTGTCGTTCAAGATGAATGAGCTTCAGCTGAGGAAGACCTTCTTGATCGTGATTATAAGGCACAACGATACTAAGATTGCCGAGCTACAACTTAACCTCTACTTAATAGCGACAGGTCCATATCATCACGACTTTCCCCTAAGAAGCTCCAACAAGACATAGGGGCGCATCTGTGCTGATCTTCGAATCTCCCAAATCTTAAATAGCATCATCGCGGTCCGATCGGCGTCTGTAACTCTCGTCAAGGAGCGGCCCAAAGAAACCTTCAATTTTACCATCAAGGCCATTGTAGCTATTTGTTCCTAATGTAGTGCAACGCTAACAGAACGAGTTAGAGTGAGCACAGCTACAACTAACAGCTGTCCCTCGAGAATACCTTCAGAAAGGAGGCAGGAGGCCACGTAGACCGAAGCACCTAGAAGCAGATCATCGAATCTACTCTCCAACAACTGCATAAAATTAATTGGGAGGAGGTCGAAGCAGCCAGAAGATTGCAGCCTCTGCCCGAACTTAAATTCATATTATCAGTGAGAGATATGCAGAATATGAGCCTCCAGTTCCTCATGTGGCAAGTACACGAAAACATCCAGAAAAATGATATCGAACAAGTTGAAAATACTTTCGTTTTCTGTGGAGAGTGTTACATATCGTTCAATAAAATGCTGTAACGGGAGTGTACTGAGAAGATCATTAATGAGAGGCCGTTGGAATGTCATAGTATTCTGGCATCTTAGAAAATATGGAATAGAGGGAAACTTATTGGATAGATCAAACTTAACCTGGAGGTTTTGGTTCCTTCCTTCTTCAAACAGATGGCTGTGTATGTAAGGTCGGAAGAGGGTATCCATATCGCTGCTCCCTTCTCGCCTACAGGCTAGAGAGACGAGCTGTGTCCCGAAATCCAACGCATAAAGGAGATTGAAAACAAGATTGAGGAGACTCTCACTCAAGTAGCCCAACAGGCAGAGAAGGGCAAGATACCTTAGGTAAGGTTAAGGCTCTAGAAACGTAAAGTCTACTAATTGCTGTGTCAGTTGCTTCCTGTTCTCGAGATTTCCAAAAAGTAGTCTGTAGTAATTTATCACTACAACTCTTAGAAGGACTTAATTAAAGGTCAGAATACCCTAATTGATTTGGGATTCAAACTAGCTAACTATATATAGGCTGACGATAGCTGTATCCATGATATCTGCTGGAAATGCCTCATAGCTGTGATGAAGAGGGGCGAGCTTACCCTCCGTTACCTGAGATTCTCAGTGGAGTAGCGCAACGATATCAAAAGCCATCGAATAAACAAACATACAACTCGTAAATTGGAGTTAGGTCTTAAAGTGCAGAGTTTCTTTTACAAAATGCTTAAGATAGTTCTAGAGTGTCTCACCAAGAAAGCATTACCAGACAATTAGCGGATGTTTGTTGAAATGTTCTGTGCCTATTCCTACTTCAGAATCCCATAGTTCAGGAAAAGGATATTAGAGGTGATCACCAGACCAGGAGATAAAGATAGAGCCGATAAGATTCATTTGCCTGAAAGAACATCAAGTGAACTGTTTAGAGTGGAAGATGTTGACACTCTGGATGCACTCTTCAACTGGGATGAACACTTCTACAAACCCTTATCAGTTAAAGAAGAGTATGCTAGCAATATTGAATAACTAGCCCACCTACTTTGTGGAGGATAGTGGATACATAGGATGGAGAAACGAGGAGTAGCATTCTTCTATTTCGTGCTCTACTGGGTAAATTATGTCTAGCAGACACTAATCAAATCATAAAATATCAAATGGCACTATCTTCCCAGTTACAGTGAACTTATAGCAGCCTTCCTCTCAGAGATGCGGAGAAGACCTCTAAACAAATACCCAGATAGTCTTCGAGACGCCAGCACTAAACTATTAGCTAACTAGCGTCTGATAAATAAGATGGTGAGGATTGTGTTTTAGAAGACAAATCTATACGATTGTGTGAGTATTATCAAGTGTATCTAACTGATATCTGGGTACTTTTCGTTTATTGGATCGACAGATAGGAGCCTCCCTACAACGTTCAACTATACTGAGTTCTTTGCCTGTATGAGAAGTGTATTGGAGAGCCCTCACTCCTTTGCTGTAGCTAAGTGTTTACTGTTGATCTACAACAATTTCAATATTCTGAGCTTCGACTGTAGGCGAGACATCACTTTCTACCTTCTAGGAAAGGCTTTCTTCAAAATGTATTTGCATTGGTCTTCCAACGTCCGGGTTGTATTTCATCACCTTCTCCTATTTAGAGTGTATCTTCAGACGAATACACTGCCGTCGAGCATAAAACAGCTTTCAAAGAGTAATCAGCAGCTAGTTCAAATTCACGCTCTATATGCTGACGATGTAAAAAGAAGATATCAATCTTTAATGTGCAGCATATAGAACGGATAGAAGCTCTTTACAGCACAGGACTCCATGCAGTTTGTTCTCAGATACTAAAAATAACTCTTCAAAAGGATGAAGAAAAAGCTACACAACGGCAAACTTACAACCTCTAGCCAGGCTCCATCAATCCACAAAAAGGTGGAGTTCAACCTCGAGAAGCTGAATTTAAAATTAGCTTAGAAAGTCCCCCAAAGAAGCCACTCCCAATTCGTAAACTCAGTCAGCATCACATACCCCATATAATTCCTCCACAGAAACTAAATACTCGATAACAGCCTCAGCCCTCCAAGAGTGGGTATTTAGAGTATTCCTCATAGCAGCAACAACCTTCGAAAACTAAGTGAGAAATAGATCGAAATACCCCGTATCCGTCGTATTGGTCCCCACTAATAATACTGTACATCATACTAATATTGTAGTTTAAATATCCAGCATAGAACCCGAACAGTTCCCCTACCTCCAGATATCAACCCAAGAGTTCAAGTTGGTGGAGGAGACTTTCATGAAGTTCACCTACAACTCAGGTACGGAGAAGGTTCCAGTGCTCAACGTAAAGATACCGCTTGACGAGGCTGAGAGTCGCCCCGAACAGCTAGAAGATTGGTGATTGGCGTTTTTATTGATAATCACTATCATAACTTTACACCAAAGTATAAATTAATCAGAGCTCTCGGAAGATTGCTGCTTTGATGTCAGGCTATTTGAATTTATCGAGCATGAAGTGCTCCCGGTTCATTACTCGGACATCAGCCTCCTGGACAAGATCCCTCAAATAACCGATTAGCACCACCAATTATCTGTCTTTGTTGTTATCGTAGAAGGGGATGATTGGTATGCCATTCTCAGGTTGGATTGCGTAGGAAATGCTGGAGTTATCGACTAACACAATATCCTCGATATTCCGATTGATATTTCTGAGGTCCTTAACGTACAGTCCTTTCTAGCTGGTACAGTGCTGTCTGTAGAGCCTGTGTGATATGTACTTCGACTCAGGATCCACATAATTGATTACTGTGTCAGCATAAAGTGGATTACTCGCTGTAAAAATAATTACCTCAGCTATCTGATTGAGTTATTTGAGGAACTCTCTGCAAAAGGGTCTAATATTAACTCCAGCCTACATTACACCAATCAGTTACCAAAACGCTCATCCCGTTCTCAAGAGGAATATTTAACCTCACTGTGCTATGCGGAAGCAGTTCACTACAGTGTATTAGTGTTTCATCTAGGTCCAGTACCACCGTCTTTTTATGCGGGACAGTTTTCTCCAAGGTTATCTTCTTGGAGGATGGTTAGATTCTTACATGACGAAACATCTGGAACCCTCGAATCACTTCGTCAAAGTGCTCTCTGTACAACCTCAGCAGATAGCTGCTAGAATGTGATTGAAGTGCCTTGAACAGGTTATCCATGTAGTATTTGCGACCACCCTGCTTCTTCGACTGGATTGGGGGAAGAGTCACTCCATTGGTCCCACCAGTAGGTTTCGCCTTGCCAAATACTTTACCAAACTCCTTCGAGCTGTTAGACTTATCAATTTCCACGAGTTTTTACTCAGGGTTTGGTAGAGAGATATCGATACTGGTATCGCCAGAGTCGAACATTGAGAGGTTATTCTTTTTTACGACGCTACGGAAATGGCTTTGAGCTCTTATTCTCCTACTGAAGGGTGGCTTTGGTGGAGAATCCTAGATGTCTTTAGGGTTGGACTGCCTGGCTTTGGGGGTGAAGTTCTCCAAGTACAGCTTTTTAATCATAATAAATATAAAGATAATAGATTACTGATGCACGACCTTCAGCTAATCTTTAATGGTTGCAAATGGAGGTATACTAGCTATTTTAATATTATCTCATACTCCTATTTTAAATAAGTTGTATATACAGAGCTCAATCTCAAATATAGTGCTGGATGGACAATAGTTACAAACTATCATTTATTGGTACCAAACAGTATTATTCTTTAGGGTTAGAGCTTACCCTTTAATAGCTTCAGCTGTTTGGCATCTGAAAAGCTTACAGGCCAGTACTGGGTAGTTGCTATCTATTTGTCGATCAGCCCCAACTTTTTGTACATGGCTGCTATCAGTTCCGAACAGAAGTAGGTACGTCTCTTCTATTCTTCATCTGTCTTTATTAGAACTGAAGTTCTCATAAATAGCTTTGTAAGGCTAACCCCGAACTCCTTATCCAAATTAGTCATCAGGAAATCCTCCATAATCTCAATATCTGCTTTCGTCCATTCTATCCTCAGCTTCCTCCAAGCAATCTTCTCCACATACTAAAAGCACCCATACTTCGATAGTTCCTTCCACGAGATAACCGATACTCCTGTGCTAGAGTTGCTTTAGAATATGAATATTTCGTCTTTGCGTGTTTTGAGGACGAGTGCCACATGGTCTAGGCTTAGCTGGGTTGTTACCATAATCGGAGAAGGTTACTGCTCGTTGAACTGTTGCCAGTCTGTGGCTCGATTTAAACAGTAGGATGTCGCCTGAGTTGCACTGCTCCTTGAAATCTTCCTCCAACACGAACTGGTAGTTCTAGAAGTTGGGGTACTCCAATATCTTGGTTGATCTGTGTACTATTCCTTTGCTATTCGTTATCATCTATTTTATTGCGTTGCACCACTGATCGTTCTAAGTTGGTGAACTAGTGGTAAAGTAGAAATTCATTTATTTAGCCTGAGGTACTCCTATTCTGAATAATACCGTTGGTACTTGAATGTAGTGTCGGATGTCCGCTCTAACTAAATTGCTATGGTATCGACATTAAGGTAGATAGTTCCGTAATCATCATGCCACAACATGATGAGGTTGCCTTTCAGAAAGCACTATCTTTACAGAATGTTCGAGCAGAAACAAAAAAACGGTTTGTCTCTACTAACCTTAAGTATAGCTTTATGAGTGACTGTTGGTCGAACCTTGCCTATTGGTCCCTCCTTGAGTCTTATCCCAGTATCTACGTTTTGTATGTTCTTGGCAACACACTCCATAAGTTAGATCGGAACCAGTTGCCCTATAAAGGAGTTCCTGGCACAATCAGACATCATCCTACTAAGTTTCCCTTACCCAAAGCTAATATTGCTGATAACAGTAAGCGGTCGAGATAACCTGTTGGGTTCTTTTGAGTTGGTTTAATTTGCCATTATTTTTGATTAATAGAATATATCACAAAAGAACGTTAAGTTAGGTAATGAGGGGATCCAGTTTTTTAGATCCTCTAAAACCATTTAGGAACTCACTCACTTTCTGTCTATTAATCCCTAACTAAATGTTATTCTTACGTTTTGGATTCTTCTTCAGTGCTTCCATAAACTCTACCATTATGCTCTCAGCTACCCGCTATCCTATCCGACCTTTCCACTTCTCGATAACTTTAGTTGCTAGAGTGAGACCATTTTCGAAACTTACTGCTATTTTGGGAATGTGGTCGAGTATTATATGAGCCCAAGGTAATTCCAGGAAATACTTTGTTAATAGGAATGTACCTCGCACTGGAGGGCTAGCGTTGGGAAGGCAGGGGAGTACATTAGTGAATGCACCATCATATACTCTAGTGGGTGGTAGTGTAGCATGGTACTCTAGCAAGTCGACATCAGAAACTGATATTCTAACAGGAGCAGCTCCCTCATAAACGTAGACTTATCTTCCTCTTCTACTCCAGTCTTTTACTGTACTAGACGTAGCCATGCATCAGTCATAATAGATAATGCTTGGGATAGTACAGCTGAATAGGCAGGTTACCTCCACCACTTAGCTGCAATCATCAGAAAATGGAGAGGATCAACAATAGGTTTGGTAGGCATCTTCTTTAGGTGCACTCCACTCCTCTACAGGAACTAAATAAGAACTTGTTTTGCTGTCTGATGTGGATTCTTCATGAAGTTATAGGGTGTTTATGGCTGTTTGAGTAGCAGATAGGGTATTGAAGTGGCTACAGTCGAGTATTCGATCAGGAAGGCTTCAAGATGATTAAACTTTACCCCATATTGTTGTTTAGGGTCGATTACAAAATGCAATCCGAACACCCATAGCCAGCTCCAGTCAGCAATATCCATGTACTTGAGTCTCCCCTTATTCTAAGGCTTTAGGACAGCCTAGCTAAATGCCTCCAATAACAAAGCCATCCAATATTCCCTTCCGTTGCATTCTTATAGTACATCACTGATCCTTTTCTTCAAATAGCTGAAGAAATCTGTATTTGATTTCTTACATAGTTCCCCCAATAGCTATCTTACGTATTAATGAGTAGCTTGTTGCTATTTTTGTGATCTATAAGCTGTTATTATCTATTCGGTGATAGCACCGAACTGTTATTGGGCGCTAGGGGAATCAGCATTTAGTTGCAGATTCTTTAGTGCTCTATTCTTTAACAGATGAATTGATTTTGTCTGTACAATTTAGTTGGGTATTGGGAGTCTACTTCCTAATATTCTCAAACTCTCCACAACTGAATACATCAGATTGGGGTCGATCGGCCTCAGTGTTTGGATTAGTATATTAACGAGTTTACCACTCTCAAGGTGCTAGTTTATTATTGCATAGAACTATTTGTCTATTATGTCCATCTTAGCCAGCATTCTCAGTAACGTCGCCCATTTGATTAACCTTGCCTCCGCAAACTCAACCATTTTAGTCACACTATCAGCATCTATCTATCCTTTTAAAAGCAATTTGGTGGTGGTCTATGCTAGAAACTTTAACTGGCATATATCCAATCTACCCTCACATGTATTTATGGCCTGGATGACCTCCAAGGCACTCAGGTGGTAGGATGGTGAACAGTATCGATTAAAGAGTCTATATATTTACATTTCAAATCTTATATTCCTACTAACATAATAATCATTCACATACTCACCAAAACTAGGTGCATAGTCTGCCCTGCTTCCTCCATGTCTTTTCGTCCTGTCCTAAAATCTTGCTTATGAGCAACGTCGATATCACGCTCACGAAGGTATGGTTAGTACCACATATGCAGATGCAGGTGTTAGAGTCAACAAACCTCCTTAGCAGTTGTGTGTCCTAATTGATGAGGTCTTGCACATGCTGGTTGGGAGGTTGTCTGCTCACTGCTGTCCTCAGAATTAGCTGAGGTGTATATTTGGTGAGAATCTCCTTCTAATAGAGCTACTCTTCAGTCTGGTTGCCAAAGTAAAGTATT
>JAOXNN020222524.1:0-14618 GCA_028571205.2 Hydropsyche betteni
CATTAGAAACCAAAAGCGTGATTAATTCTCCAATAAAGAATATAGGAACATACTTATAATTAAATCATTTCTTGACGATGGTCCAACCGTCGTCCTCCAACTATTTTTCTCTCTTTAGTGTCTATTCATCTTTTGTTTAGACTAATTTCGGAACTTCCTACTCCTGCTGACCTTCCTGCTCCTCATCGTCTCCTTATTACTATTCCTCATCTAATTATTATTCAAATTATTGGTCAGAACCATCTCCCTGACACTCAATCTTCACATCCTTTACTTTCTCATACTCTGCAACTAGCTCCTCAAACTTGCTGGTGGAACCTTTCTGCAAGTCCTTAATCAGTTCCATAATCTGCTTACCAATAAACTCAGCAGTATTGTCTTAAGTCTAAGTATTGTATAGTTAGTCCAGTTTATCCAACAGAAAGTCTTCTATGTGCCCTGCATCAACATCGTTTTCTGAATATGTTTACTTTTACCCATTATATACATGTGTAGTTAGTTGCTGAGTTGCTGCATCACCTATTGAGATGATAATTTGGAGTAGTCTACAGGACCTTGGGTTTTCTAAGGGCGCTCTCTTCTGCGGACGATAGCAAGGGGTGGCCACCATTCAATGCACATTGAAACTATGATTCTCAGATGTTTGCTAAAGAACGTTTCTGCTTACATTGTTGAAATCAATTATACAACTCTTTAACTAATACTCTCAGATAATCATACTTCTTGAATAAATGCAAATTATTTTTGGGTTAAATATCCTAAGAGGAGCGAATAATTTAATATTAAGGGAGAGTGCTGTTCAGAATTTATAAGTTAGATATGACATGGCATATGATTATTATTTAATTGCATGTAAGAACAAAAGATTGTAGATACCACCTAAGTGACAGTAGCTGAAGCACCAACCGAGGTTGCCACTGAGACAGTTACTGATAAAAAGGAAGACAGCTCAGCCGAAACCAAAAAGTAATAACCTGTCGCCGAAAAGTCAAATTAAAGCTCAAACCAAGGGTTCAAATACCCTGAATGTCAGAAGGGAGGGTATCATGTTGGTTAGTCTCTCAACATGGTATGCCTAGAGCCGAAATGCCTAGATAAATGCGTGATATGCTGCCTATGTTTTATGGAGGATCATAAAGACCACAAGATAAAACCACTCAAGCTCGTCATCGATAGATCGAAGAAGTACCTGAGCGGAATGACACCTCTAAACTTTGACTCCCAGAAAGTTAAGGGTGTGATATCTAAAAGTGAGAGTGAACTATTGAAAAAATACGAAGACTTTTAGAAGAAGGTGTTGAGCGCACTATCAGACATCAAATAGAGCATAAAGGTGGCTCACGTCAAGATGACCCAGCAGATCGATTTAAAAACTGGCTCCAACAAGTAGATGCTGCAGACAATCGACGCCCTGCATGCTAAGTCAGTGCCTCACTAATAATTCCTCAAATCAATGCACAAGCTGCTGGCTGGTGTACCCCTGTAGATCGATAAATAGTAGGAATGTTCAGATGTAAGCTAGGATGACATTAACCAAGCTGTAACATCGCTAAAGAAGAAGTTTGAGGGAGAGTTCGACAAAAAGACTGAAGCAATCATCACCGACCTGAATAAATACCTGGAAACTCTCAAAAAAACCTCAGATAACTTCCATCTCTTCGGAGGGAAGGTTAGCTTCAGGTTCAGCCCTACCCTCCATCACGCTGGTGTTTCTGTTGTGAGTGATACACTCATTAAGTCCACAGGTAGACTATCATTTAATGCAGAAGGGTACAACTATCACTTCGCTCTTATGGAACCTACACTCATGGAGAAAGGCAATAAAGCTCAGTCGGTCGCCTTCAAAATCAAAGAGAACAACAACAACTGGTTGGCGGTAGGAGTCTGCCATAAATCTACTGTCGTTAATAATGGCTATAACTTCAACTACTCTGCTTTAGGACATGGTGCCTATATGATTAGTGCCAACGGAGGTAATATCCAATTTATTCAGGCTCCTGGTCTTCAACTAGTAGCTCGCATAACAATGTGGTGACTTCCTTCTCCTTCTACAAAGACGATGTCATTATTGTCAACTATGATCCCGCATCATCCAAGGTGGTATTCAAGAAGAAGGACACTTAGGAAACCCATACTATCGAGTTCGACTCCAAATCCGACTAATAGCTGTGCCTATGCGGGTTGTTCTATTATAGCGGAGATTAGATCGAATATATTGGTCCCAGTGATATGGCGATTTGATTGTACAGGAATAAATTACCTATTGCCTACTTATGTTAGTTGACACCAACGCGTCTGATCGTAGGTTTGGAAATTAAAGTTTGTTGTTGTATTGAAAGATGTACAATGTGATTTGTTGGTTTGCATTTGTTGATGTTGGGTTCGGGGGGTTTTGGGTTTAGGGTGTTTGTGTATTTTATTCAATCTTCTGAACTTAAAAAATAAGTAAACAACAGTATTAAATCGAGGTCATGCAATAGTCAGTTCTTAAAAAATGTAAATACCGCATCTTTGGAGGGTCTTTAAGATTAGACTGTAAAATTATTCGAAGGCTACTCCAAAAATATAATCTTATGTGCTTTAATCTCATCAATCCTTCCTAACAGGTTACATAGGTGAAGGGGGAGGTGGTGGACGCTTGTTGCTGATTGGTTTTGAGGTGTGGGAAACTGGTGAAGGTTGGATTAATGGAGGGGGAGGTGGCTGCAAAGAAGCTGCTTGGTGTCTTGGAGGTGGCTGACAAGGAGGAGGCACTTCATATCGGGTAACATACATCTGCGGATGGAAAATTGGAGGTGGATAGGACAAAAGAGGAGTTAACTGTTGAAATGGCATAGCTGGAGAGGGAACTGGTTGTAGTGGAGGTGCCTGAGGTTGATAAGGCTGCGCTATTGGTTTAGGCTTAGCATTAGCCTAAATTTTCCTAGCAGGATCATTGAGTCTTGACATAAGAATCTCGATAATTTCCTGCTCATCCAACTCAATCAGATCCTCAGCATCGATTTCATCATACTCTACCCCTGGTTAGTTTTTCTAATGTTTTTCCTTTGCTCTTTCCTAAAGATACCTCTCCATATACAGAGAAGCCTTATCCAACTCACAAGAAACCTTCTCCAGATTTTCTGATGTTCCTTCCAACCCCTCCTTCAAACTCAGAATAGTATTTACAATTTTATCGTGTTTAGTGACATTCAGCTTTTCCCTGGAGTCTATCATTACTTTGCTCACATTCATAAATGTCTGGGTAGTGTGATCGTGATCCTTTTTATACTGGCTCTACCTAGTAGCTAGCCCCTGATTATAAAAATTAACTCCCTAGCTTATCGTTTTATGTGTAGTGGTTAGAGTCTGTTGGAAAAACTAGTCGAACTTTTGATCCAGCTGGTCAGCTATTTACTTGCTGGGTGGTATACCTCTATCTATGAACCTATTCTGCATGCTTTAGATACTGTCCATACGTTTGTCTACAGCCTTGATCTTATCGAGTAGCGGATTGAGCTGTCTCTAAAGCATCTAAGAGAACTGGGTTAGGAAATACTACTGACCGAGTATCATAGTATGTTGTGGAGTTATTTACTACCTAGCGAACTATGCTTCTTCTGTGGCGCGCACATCAAATAATAAAGGGCGAGTTCTCTAGCTGGATCTGATTTTCTGCATGATATGCTGTTGTAAGGTCTCATCCTCCTGCGATGTAATTTCGTTTTGGTTGTTCATTATGGATATTGAACTAAATGTCAAATATTATTCACTGCAATTATAAACGGTACTTGATTGCGCTAGAGAGCAATTAATATACTAATCTAAAACTGAAACGTAGTATTTATTTGGTTTGGTTTCATCACCATGTTTTGAAATTAGATTATCTATACAACAGGATAACTCTGTGGATAAACACAATGCATACCCTATTTATAAATACATATCAATTTTAAACTTCTACAGGTTTTCCCATGCATATGAAGCTCTGCCTCCTTCGAGAAACTTACTGGCTCTATCCTAAAAGTGCATTTAGCCTTGGAATATCCCAACTGAGCTTCCTCGTCTTCGCTTTCTTCTTATGCTCCTTATTTTCCTATTCTTTTATAATATCTATTTCTGCACACAGTTTCTTCATATCGCCCTTTTACAGTTCTGACTTATCACTTCTCGATCTAGCCGAGAGTGATTTCATTTTCCTCTGTCTGATTCTGTCATCAACCCGCTGCTTTTCTTGGCTGATAGCATTCTTTATACAATTATTCACTAGGTCAGCCTTGCTATTGTGTTGGTTAATAATATTCGTCAGCTCAGACGAATTCTGCTGGGATTGGTAGGTCAGTCTCATCTCCATTTATTTCCTCTTCAGTTCAAGGGTTGTCTGAGTAGAGAGAAAGTATTACGTGATTGAGATTGGCGTCGAACTTTGGAATGACCTTTTTAACTTCGATAGAAGCGGGGGGCGTTGATTGTCCGTTAGGTGCCGGAGTGCTGGTTTTGCTTTTGGTTGGGGAACTTAGTGATTTAACTACGCTAGGTTTCATCATAAGAGCTGTGACCTTATTCTTAAAGAAGATCTCCCTCTTGTCTTGGCATGAATTGAGCTGCTCAACTCCTCTCTGTATCAAATACAAAATACCATGTACAAAGCTAGTAGCTTGGAGATGTCCTTGCCATCTATTACTGGTCGGGATTAGAGCTCCATTTAGGCTTAAAGGACTTCCCAGGCATAGTTGTTGTATTCTTTGAATATTTGCACTCTGGTATTAGGGGGAAGGGTACAGAGGGAGTGTTTTGACGCTCATATGTAACAAGTTTAAAATAATAAACTCCCACTGTTTATTACAATATCTGATTTGAAGAGAAGTTAACGATCAAACCACTTTTATCATGTTCCAAGACAAATGTGACTATTTTAAAGTTAAATACTTAAGTGTGAAGTCAGGGTTGGGTGAAACCAATAGGCAATTACTACAACTGCGCTAGAGTTAGGCGATCTGTTTAAACATGATACTGTAGTCTTAGGTCAATTAAATGGAATACTATTTTCTAAATATTAGCACATACTAGACTTTAGCCTGATTTACTAGCTGTTAATTACTGTCAATCCTTATTGTTTCTATTAATGCTAATGCATACAGCACAAATAAAAAGTTCAAGAATCATGAACATTGATTTGTTTATTAACAACCTAATTTGAAAAATGGCAAGCACTTTCAAGAACGCCAAGCAGGCACCCCTTAAGCCAACCAGAAAGGCCAGATCAGAGCTGACCGAAGAACAGAAACAAGAGATCAAGGAGGCCTTTGATCTATTTGACACCGATGGAACTGGTACATTATTTCCTCATGCAGGCTATATCGATGCTAAGGAATTGAAAGTGGCCATGAGAGCCCTGGGTTTCGAGCCCAAAAAGGAAGAAGTCAAGAAGATGATTGCCGATGTTGACAGATAAGGCAAAGGAGTAATTGAGTTCTCCGATTTCATGGAACTAATGACTGCTAAAATTGTACTTATTGCCTAATAGTCAGGCTGAAAGAGACCCCAGAGAAGAGATCCTGAAGGCCTTCAGACTGTTCGATGACGATAACACAGGGAAGGTTTCCCTGAAAAACTTAAAGAGGGTTGCCCGTGAGCTTGGAGAGACTATGAACGACGAGTAGCTGCAATAGATGATCGATGAGGCAGACAGAGACGGTGACGGAGAGATCAGTGAGGAGGAGTTTATCCGTATAATGAAGAAGACCAACCTGTTCTGATTTCTAATTAATTTGAACTAAACCAATATTTCATTCGGGAACATTCCCAGATCAACATCTCGCATATAATGCTAATATTAAGTAGGTTAAGCTGTTTTAAGTACAACATATAGCATATTTCATAGCTTCCCATCTGCAAAAGTATTACTCATTATTTGATTTGAATACTCTGTCGGAATTGCTAGAGCTGTTACGGTCGCATTACAGCCTCCATTCTATGGATGGTTTCCTCCAGCTGTCGAATATGCTCCTAGTAGACTGTAGGATCCGAATAGTGCTGATCTTCTGCCATTCTGTCAGGTTCCTCCAAGTTAGTAGGTACAGCATCGCAGGACATCTTACCCACCTCCGAAAGATTACTCTACCTTTCTTCTTCGATAGTTTTAAGGCGTTATTAATCATGTCCCTGTTTGGTTGGTCTGACAACCTAAATGTTGTTTTTAATGCTCAGTTGCGTTATCTATTGCTGGAGGGCTACATACTTGTACTGGTATTCCTGTCTAATCATTTAGGAGTCTTTCCTTTCCTGATTGAGCATCTCCTGCATTACCTGTAACTCCTCATTTGCCTACTCCAACCTATCTTAATATTATCTGAACTTGGGGTTGTCAGTTAGTTGGTCCATAATATACCTATTTTAGGCTGTAAGCCTGTCTAACTGGTTGATCCTGAGAATAGCGTCCTCTCTCAACCCTTGTATTTCCTTCTGTAGTTAGGCAATCCTAGGATCCCCACTATCAACTGCATCACGCAGATTATACTCAAGAATCTAATTTTTGTTCTTTTACGCTAAGAACAGTTCTGAGAGTTATGTGTTTTAGCTCTGTAATCTCTCCATGAGCTACTGGTCCTCTTCCTATTTGAGTTTCATAGTGTTAACATCAGAACTTACCGAATATAGCTGCTAATTCAGCTAAACTAGTTATGAGTCCATCTGAGTTTACTTCTTCTTCCATTATTAACGTTACTTCTAGAATGTTCTCTTCAGACCCTGTACTGTCTCTTTCTCAAATGCTAACTGCTCCTTCAGTATCTTATTCTCTATTTATAGGGCCTAATATTAAGTTTGTTAGGACACTGATTTATGTGCTTTTGAGTTCATGTTTGATTGGAAATCTTTAAGTTAAGAAATAAGTCTTGTATTCTGATCCTTAATTTTGAGTATTTCAGCCGTAAGTTCATTCGCATGTTTACTCTTACTCTCCACTTAGTCCTCCAGTGCTTTTAGATATGCTTCCTGATTTCTAAGGTTGCTAACCGTTTAATCGAGTTCCTGCTGTGCTGACTCCAAATCACTTCTCATACTGTTTATCACAAACTCATTGTTCTGTAGCTCACTCTCGTAATAGTGCACCCTCTTCGTAAGCTCACTCTTCTCCTTTTCCAATATTTTCACTCGCTACTCCATATCCTTTAGTCTAAGTTTACGACCTAGTTCTTCAGCCTCCAACTAACTTATAGTCTTCTCTTGAGCCAATAATTTGTCGTGGCTGGAGGACAGTTTCTAGGTGAGATCTTTCTACTTTTTGGTTATGGATCTTATCTTTTACTTAAGTTCCTCAATCACCAGTCCATTCTCTACCAGTTTTGACTACCACTCTGATGCCTATTACATCCGACCCTCCAATTACTCTCTTATGGCTTTCTAAGTCTACAGTTCCTTCTCTAATATTGACAAATTGCTATTTTTGAGTTCTATTTACGCCTTAAGCTCTATTACTTTCCTCTCCAGGTCAGTACTCTATGCAAAGCTTAAATCCCTTATCTTACTGAGTTTCTCAGCCTAAGAATCAATTTTGTGTTGAGCTGCCTGCAATTCGATCACCGTATTATTTAGGCTCATCTCCATAAGTTCCTTCTGTGTCTTATACCTATCCAACTACATGTAGGCATCTCTCAGCCTTTCCTCCAAACTGTTTCTTTAGGTTTCCACCTCCTCCAAACTAGTATTGACAGCCATGAGCTTAGAATTGACATCCTGGAAGTTACTCTCTATATTTCTATACTCTTCATTAGCATTCTGTAAACTCAATAACAATTGGCTTTAGGTGTTCCGTCTGGTTAGAATTTACTCTTGAAGCTGACTGTTTATATTGTTGATGGATTGCAGCTATTCCTTTAGTTTTCCTTACCTCTCAGCATTCTACTCAATCGCTCTTTGAAGTTCGGCTGCCTTACCGTCGATCTACATATTCAATGCTACCTTCTCCTCTTACAGTTGGTTTAATTGGTTGGACACCTATGTCAGTTGGCCATTCAGCTATTATAATTCAATTGTCTTGTTGTTGTCTAATGCCTGTAATTCGTTTGTGAGATTTTGGATGACAGTTTAAGCTTCGGTGAGTGCCTTCTGATAGTCAGCTACGTCTTTATTCATTTGGTAGATAGTAGATTAGTGGAGTTTAGCAGCCTATTAGTTGGCTAGTCGTTGCTCTCCTGTAAACTTAATTATTTCACTCATCAGATGAGAAACCATCAGCTATTCCTGTCCCTCTACTACAGAGTTAAATACGGGCACAGCATCCCTTTCTTGGATGTAGTTGAGTAGAGCCTTCAGATTCTAGATGTGGTTTTACTTGAGTTTCTCTACTTTGTTTCTGAGTAGTTTGGCTTGCTCGAAGGCGCTTCCACCCTCTGTTCTAATAGCCTCGATATCTTTCGCACTTGACTACAGATCTTCTGTAAGGGTCTTGACTTCATCTCCCATTAAATTCCATTCTCTCTCCAGCCTCTCGTTCTCTTTTGTCAATTCAGAACTTGTCTTCTTAGTCAGCTAAAGCTCTCCCCTTGTTTTACCTAATTATTCCCTTGTTTTACCTAATTATTCCCTTGTTTTACCTAATTATTCCCTCGTCTTATTCAACTCTTATCTTGCTTTATTTAATTATCCCCCCAGAGTTTTAACCTACCCCTACAACTGCTGATTGGTATTTCTCATTAAGCTGATCTACTACATGGTTAGTGCTAACTATTAGTTAAGTTTATTACACTATTTTTTGGATTACCCTAGCTGTCTTTCGAGTAGTTGGTTATCCCCATTTATCCTCCTCAACTATTCACCACTATTAATAACCTGGGTTTAAACCTAACTGTATTAGGAGCCTATCGACTGCAATTCTCCCCTCAGCTTATCCACAGCTGCCACCAACTCTCCATTGTCTGCCGTTAACAGTTGGATAGTAGCTTTGTGCTATTAAATAATAGTATTGCTGTATGACTAATTTTGGAGTAGGGCAGCCTTAAATTATTGTATTTAGCTTCTGACCTGATCTAGCTGTTAGCCCATATAAATATTGGTGTTTTTGGCTTCCAATAGTTATTTGGTTATGCCATCTACAACCAATACTTTCTATTTCATTTGGTCAGTCAGTCTCGTTAGTTCGTCTGATAACCTTTGCTGTTAATTGGATAGTTCAGCCTTCTAGCTATTGAGTAACTCTACTTAACTTTGGAGTATCCTATTCTGTTATTTAAGTTCATTACCTTAATTAACAGCCAACTACAGCCTATCCTCCAATATCTTTAATGTTGTAACTGCAGAGTTAGCCTACCCTACCCTCTAATCCTTAAGAATATCATTCTAAATTTTGATATTTTCGTAGCTGTTCTGTAACTGATTGTAGGTCTTTTGCAGCTCCTCATTCACTAACACTTGGGTGTTGAGAGACTATGTCAGTTCCCTCATATTAAGGTCAAGTGTCTTATTTTATGACTATAGGTGTTCTAACGTAGCTTTCAGATGGTCAACTTCTCTCAATAATACCTAACTAGTTAGTTTCTACTGGTTTAACTGCTCAGTCACAAACTATTCTGACTTCTCCCTCGACTGTAGACTCAACTCTAAAGTCGCTATCTATTTCTTCAGGAACTCTATCTCCTCGGTAAGCTGTTGCCTACTGTTCTCCCTTTAGCCTATTTGCTTCTCTAAAGTCTCTTTCTCTCGCTTCGATTGAAGAGATGTCTGAGCTTACATACTGCTAGTCTATTGCAGCATATCCTGCATCCTTCCGATCTGTTCCTCCAGTTGCTGGTTGATCTTTTTAAGGTCTTCGTTCTAATTGGCCACTCTAGACAGCTACCCTACACCCCTCTGCAACTACGAATTGGTACTCAGAAGTGCATTTGCTTTAGCCTCTATATCTGTAACCCTCTTCTTATCGGCATTGAGTTGTTAAATTAGCTTGTAATACTATTTTTCCTTCTCAGCTAAGGCTGTTTCAGCAAAAGTATTGGATTTCTTTAGATTAGTGGCACTGTAGGTAGCTCTAGATAACTCTCCCAGCATTTCCTGAGACTTCTCCTTCTGGGTATTTATCTCTCTCTCCAATGAATCCACCTCATTTCTCAGCCTCCCATTCTCTTCTGTAAGCTTCCTAGTGAACTCCTACTGTTTAGTTGAACTAGTCGAACGCTTTAGCCGATCTTCTCTTAAATCGTTTATAGTGTGGGTTTTGTCCTCTACTTCGCTACTCAGCAATCTTATTTTTGTATGAAGGTCCATTTGCTCTTTTTAATATTTTGTCCTAAGTGACTGGTTCTACATTCTGGTTTATTACAGAGTCTTCGCCTGTTGTTGGATGTTGAGCTCTAGGATAGCCAAATCTTCACTACGCTTTTACTAGTTCTTCTTCATCGTCTCCGATTTCTTCTTCAAAGAATCCACCTCAAATTCAAGTTAGTTGCACTTTGCACATCTCTCCTTGTACTTCCTCTGCAAATCACTCAGTTTATCATTGAGGTGATTAATAGTTTAAATCTTCTCGTCCAACTGCTTCTGTACGGTCTCAACGAGCTAGTTCTTATCTTTTCTATCAGACTCCAATTGCCTGCTTATGGATGTTCTGTTATGAGCCATTCGTTACTTGAGTTACTCCTCATATTTATACCTCTGGATACTCTATTATTGGAGCCTATTCTGCAGTTTGACTATCTACTGTTCAAGTCTAATCTTCTCTAAACTAGACTCATAGTTTTCAGTCTTTAGTTTTTATATTATATTTTTGAGGGACATCCCCTACTGCTTCTCCAAAAACTTCTCGCTCATCGCCTTCTCATGGTCTAATCGCATCTGTTCGCACTTACGCGTGAATTTAGATTTCTCCTCTTGGATTATCTTATCCCTATCCCTCGTCAAAATATGTATTCTCCTCTATTTCTATTCTGCCACTCCCTTAAATGTCTCCAACTCTGACATTAGCTTTTGTTTTTGGAGTTCACTCTCAACAACCTTATCCCCATACTTTTTAATTTCCTATTTGTAGAATGCCTCCTTCATATCCAGTCGCTTCTGCAGTGTGGCGTTGGAACTCTCATACTACTCCAGCTTCTATTCTGCCTGCTCTAATTTCATAGAGCGCTATTTAGTGTGGCGTTCTGCCTCCTCCTTAGCCTTTTTAAGTGTCCGAATTTACTGTTATGCTTAACTCAGCCTTGAAAACTTGTTGCTGAGTTACTCACTAAACTTCTCAGATATTCTTAATGCTTTTTAGTTTTTCTTATGGGCCTCTAGCTGTGAGTTAAGTGATTAGACCTTTTTCTTGAGCTTTTCATTTTAGTTTAAGAGATCCTGCTAACTATTAGCCTTAGTTGTCAGTTGGGATTTGAGAGTTTCTATTTGGTGAGTAAGATTTGTTCGTTATTTGAGAATATGTTCCCGCTAGGCTTAAAGTCTGGCAATTTTACGCTAAGACTCCAAAAATGCCTAGTTTCCTCTCGTTCTTGTTGGGGTTCCACTTGAGCCATGGTGATGAGAATGATTTAGTTGATTATTAGTATCTAATTGGTTTTGTGTTGAGGGGCGTTCAGCCCTGGATGAAGGCCTTGGTACTTTAGGCTTACTCCTCCAAGTATGCTAAGGTTCAAAGTCTACACTGGAATATTTATCCTTTAAATGGTCATTTGTCTCTCGACGGGGACGATCCATCAGTGAGAAATCCATAGGTTACTATGTTTTGCTATTCTCATGGTGTCTCTTAGGTCTATCGTCTGGAGTGCGAGAAATCTAATATGATAGCTCACCGAAATCAGGAGCATATGGCAATTCCTCTTCAAATCTGGTTCTACACCTAAATATTATTTCAGATCGTTTGTCAGGGCACCACTCCAGAGGCCTTCTTATGACGTCAAATTGCTGGCGGTTGATGAGGTCAGGTAGATCTAGTGAACACACCCCTGCAGTGTTTCTTCCAGTCACTGAAGTAATGTAAATGTAGATTGCAGCCTAAATTCGCTCTTTTGGTACTTTCTTCTGAGTATGCTGACGAGTGCCTATATTGTAAATGAGGGAGGACTTTATCTGCATGCGTTGGCTTACCTACGCTACTCCGCTTATGAGTTCCACTTATTTTGTAGTTATTTAGTCCTTGCCTAGATAATATGCATGGTACCAATCTTGAGGGCAGCCGTAATGGAGCAGGGAAATTTGGTTTGCATCACAACCTGCTCGACAGTGATTTCGAATACGTAGTTATGAATCCTGAGTCCCTACATATCAGCTGTTGGGTGCATTAACTAATAAGATTTATAATATAATGAATGGACACATAATCTCACTCTGGTTACTTCTCAATTTTCGATATGTCTTCCCCTCTAAGCTTTTTTTCGTAGAGAGCCAGTTGTGCTTGGAAACCCTGGTTCGGATGAATCACATATCTTTTAGATTTAACGAATTACCTCGCCTCTAGAAAGGTGATCCCCTTCGTCTTCATTATATAGGCAATAGTGAACGAAGCACTCCTCGAAACTCCCGCAGCGCAGTGCACTAAAACAGCCTTCCCAGCTTGAATATTTTTGGATATAAACTAAACCCCCTAATCAAAAAGCGAAAGAATAACTTGTCTGGGATCGTCAGCAATTTCAAAGACCTTATATTAGTATTAGGAAGTGAAAGGCTTTTACAAAAAGTTTCCGCACACCAAAATAGCCTTAATTTGACGCGCCTCCAGGATTCCTTTAGTTGTAGCAGCATCTTCATTCCCCAAAAAGAGCAGATCCTCCACCTGATCAATCTCAGGGTATTTATCGGCTCTGTTTTTCTTGAAATCTTGCATGATCTTTACATTTTCATCATAGCACGCCTTGCAGACTTCGTAGTATCCAAACAGTGTGGGGTCAGCGTCGTTAACTTTGCAGTCAAAACACTTTTAAATGGTTTCTGATGAACTCTCCATTTATTCTGAATCGTAATTGAAGGCTTATATTTATAATGTTGAGGAATTCCTCTAATAGCATAACCACACCGCCTTAATAGAGAAACGCCAGCTGTGTTGATTTGACTGAAAAATTGAAGAAGTCTAAGACAGCCTCTCAGAATTTTTGTATTGTAGATGAGAAGCCGACAAAAGTATAAAATTAAATGTAAATCTAAGCGAAATAAAAGCTAAACAAGGAGCGAATTCTATAAGCTCTTGATATCATCCTCACCCAGATCCTTAAATAGACTCGGTCTACTTAAAGCACCCTCAACACAAAATTCCATTCGGTTTCCGTTCCAAGTGTCTCTATAAAAGACTATTTGAAGCGAATCTCTAAGTACGCCCACTGTTCAGATTCTATCTTCATCATAGTCTTAGTGTACATCGATCGTCTGCAGTAACGTAACTAGCACTTCGTTCTCAACCGATTTTGCGTTCATCGGTACCCATAAAATTAATTGAGACTGCTGATAGCATGCGTAATGGTTGCAGCCAAGTTCTACGATGATTTTTATTATAAGAACTAATATTACGCCAAGGTTGGCGGCATAAGTCAACCGTAAATCAACAACTTATAACGCTAACTTATCGACATGATAAGCTTCGATCTCTTCGTAAAACCGGAGCTGTTTTGGGCCTACAATTAAAAAATCATGAGCTTTTTGGAGCTCTCTCAATGATCTCTATTTAAACTTATGTTCTTCTTTATCAAAGAGTTTGCATTTATATTACTGCCCTTTAACTGGGTTTTCTGATCAGGCCTACCCAGACCCTCCCCTATACTCATATCAAATATAGAAATATATTCAGTTCAGGGTGCTACATAGTTGTATATGTGAGAGAACATTAATGTTCCAAACCATATTAGCAGAAGGGTGTAGTAGACTATGAGCCCATAGTTGCGATATTTATCCTCAATTTCCTTCAAAAACACGAAACAATGATTCACGATTATGCAGATGAGAGAAGCCCATGCTAGCACAGGGATTACGGGAGTATACTGTGTGATGTTTATACTTAGCAAACCTAAATCAGAACATTGGTACCTGCGATCGCATAGAGGAAGAGCCGACGTCCTTGGTCATCGAGTTTAGGTCGACGGATGCTTTAACCTTTGATTTTGCATAGGATTTGGAAGAGATAGTGGGTCTATAATTATCGAGTGGAGTACCATGAAGATATAGAGGAGGGGAACTGCCACCATAACTCTCAGGGAACTGATGTTGTCAACTTTGTTGCTGTCGTTCATAAGGACGATGTCGTTAAACATTCTATCTATCGAATAATAATATAGAATTTCTGCTAACCAGTATGCATTTTAATTTACCTAAGTGGTATCAGGAACCGTGCTAGGATAATTGAGCACCCATTAATAATTTTATTGGTAAGAATATTCGTCTTGTGTTTTGGTCAGTCGATTTGCATTAGAAAAAGAGGGAGGTAGATGGTGGATCTACATATTATGGCATTTATTTTAAATATTAATCGATCTGATATAACAAATAGACTTAATTTTTGTACCAAATCATCTGAATGATAAACAAACTGTTTCTCATATCAACATCCTTCGGTAAATATATAATTACTTCAGTAATAGTCTATTCCGAATATTAATGGAATATAAATCTGGCAGCTTCTTCCCAATCAATAATATAATAAGCAAACATGTAAAAAACTACATCTCTAC
>JAOXNN020222535.1:0-14617 GCA_028571205.2 Hydropsyche betteni
ACATCACCGATACGCATTTTACTAAATTAAATCTATATGAAACATAAAAACTGATAAATTTTCATCGGGCGAATACGTTTAAGTTAAAGTTTGGAATATAACCGATCAGCACCTCAATATAATATGAGAGGCTCGGTAGTAAATAGGTCTAAGCGACATTTGTCACTTTTGGAGATATTAAGAAAAACAGTTCAAGTGCATTTAGATGCAAATAAAACTAGGAGTAACCCGACATAGTACTATCATCTTTTGAGAGAATGTGGAATGATTTATTAATTTTTGTAGTAAATAAAAGAAAGTGAGTTTAATAATTTTGGCGCTTATCCCTATTCACTGTCATATAATCCCCTATATATAATCACAGATTTCTTTGTCTGTTCGTTCGTTCTAATGACACTCGCGACTTTTTATAGTAATATGATCTTTATGCGAATAAAGTTAACGTCTACAATATGATGCTTATATGGCTTTGCCTATATGTCACAAACAACAAATGAACCATTTTGATTTTATTAATTAAATATTAAACATTAAAATCGGGTACACACATTTTATCGCTTTATGTTTCTTAACGAATCCACGACCGATGTTATTAACATCGGCCCTATTTACTAGTGTCATATAATACGAGTGCAAGTCGACAAAAACATAGGGGAATAAATAGTGTGAAAAGTACTTCGACGTTTGCGCAGTGCAGGATCTTGTGCAGCAGGAAAGGCGTCTTCAGTATCGGCAGCAGCTTGACGGACTCGCCTGTGTTGAGGCAAACGCGACACCACGCCAGCGGCATTTTTCACTCCGAAACGAACGCCAAGCGTCAGACTGACTAGCGACACGTATACCAACCTAACACAGTATTTATTTTATTTTCTCAGACGTTCGCTCGAGTCACTAATTTCTGAAATGTATAATATCGGGTAAAAGTAATGTACCGTCCGAGTTCGTACAGAGATTAGCGGGTAAAAGTCGCTCGCCGCCCATGAGCATGCCTACCTCCCGAGCGGTGAAACGCATAAATATACAAATCCAGTTATAAATTTTAAGTTGGTGCTCTGCATTCACGCGTACGTTCGCATCCATAAAATGTCAGTTGATTATTTCTATACGAAATAGAACGCAACGAATGAAATTGGGTTTTGTGTTGATGAATTGATCGTGGTGTTGAATTCCCTAATGATAATGCTTCGATACTTGAACTAAAAGTTTCATACGACCAACTGTCAAACTGTGAATGGGTATACGTGCATGTACGTGTGTAAACGCGTTTCACCGCTTGGGAGGTTGGTACGAACACGGACGGTAGGGGAGAAGTGGCATGAAAGAGCCAGTTTTAAAAAAGGAGAAAAATAATATTGAAATATATAAATAAATAATAATTTGGTACAGTGAGTAATTGTTTATTCATTTATGTAAGTAATTACAGAATATTTTTCAACATTCACGATATTTTTAGACTTAAAATCATTTATAGAAATAACGAAATCCCGTTCTTTCATAACACATAGGCCTCGAAAGAGCCACCTAAAGTTATGAGAGCCAGGTTTGGTCTTAAAGGTTGGCGCTCTGAAAGATTCATCTGTCAGTTTGACAGGTGATAGTGTTCGTTTTATTTAACCTTCGAGCGGGCGCGGTGTTGCAAAATTGGCGACGAATACGCAAAAATGTTTTTGCAACCTTTATCACGAGTCACAAGCATCGAGATCCGAGCTATTTGAGGATTAATGTCTCTCCGACCTATAGACGTACCGGGTGTGCTCGGAAGTTTTTGTTATTCGTCGATATTTGGGAATTTCTGTAAAAATTCCTCCCAAACTGCAGCCCGGCTCTTTCAAAACATAACTTAATATAATTTAAATTAATATAAAGTTAAAGATTTGCAGGCAAAATATATGTTTTTGTAAGGCCTAATATATTTATATAGTTATAGTACAGTCATATAATTATTAAATTTGTACGTATAAATGTAAAAAAAACAAATAAAACGAACTGAAAACTTTTTTGATGACGACGAAATCTTCAAAACGTCGCACCGGCGCTGTTTATTTTGAGTAAGCCGTCAAATTTTTGAGGATGATATCTGGCTAGCGTCACTATCGTAAAACATAAAGACCCGCACGACTCGTTAAAAAACTGGCGAGCGAATGAAAACGGCTCTTTCATGCCACTTCTCCCATACCAAATTGCGAGCAAATTTTTGCGCGAACCTACTTCAGGGTGATTCGATAATAACAAACAACGATAAAATTCGTCACAAGCACGCATATAAAACGAGACATTCACGAAACAGAAACGCGTAAAAAAAAAATAAGAACAGTACAGAGTTGCGCAATTGGCAGCAGCGCGCGACCTTGAGCGGCGGCGTCTCGCGTTCTCATGGCGTCGGCCCGCCTAGTGTCATAACATTCTCCATATTCGACGTTCGACGTTTCATCGGACAGACAGAAAAGAAAGCAGCATGGCGACGGCGGCCTCCTGTGCGTCCTCGATGAGTGAGTTGAGCTTAGTCCGGTTCTCCCCGGATCCTCCGGTTTGACGTTGACGTTGACGTTTCCGTTTCCGTGTCCGTGTCCGCAGGTTCGATCGCCGAAGCGAACGCCGAGCTGACTGCGCACCACGCCGCCCTACTCGAAGCCAACGTGTCCGTCGTCCTGTACGTGAAAGAGGTCCGCCAGATCGTCGAAAGGCTCAAGCGAACGCTCGCCGCCTCAAAGAAGAGCCCCAACGAGGCGCTCGGCCTGCTGCGTTAGTCGACCGTCCGCAGCGATGGCGACCCGCTCGCCCAAAACCAGGTACAACTCCTCCTACAAGAGGAAACCCGTCAAAATTCTAGACTACGGGGAGAAAGAATGCATGAACGCCATCAACAACAACGCGCCCAAAGTATCCGCCAGGAAGCAGGCGGAGGCCTTCGGGGTGTGGCTGAGGAAGTTGCTCGACGACGACTGCAACGACGTCGGCCTGTATTTGGCCGACGGTTGTGTCCTGCAATGGTTCGGCCGCACGGTCAAGTCCAAGAAAGACGTCTCGGGCTTCTTGAAGTACGACGCGGGCTCCACTGTGCATCATTTCGTATCGATTGCTCCGTGCGACACGATAACGCTGAGAAAAGACGTGGATTTCGTACCGAGGTTCGTTACGTCTATACAGGTTTTTCGTTTCAAGTGGCCCCTTTTCGTTTCACGAATTTGATTCATTAAAAATTGAACCGAACGATTGCTGTTTTTTTAATTCTTTTATTGAAATTACGAATTCATATAAATAATTATTTACTCGTATTATAAAATTTCTTTGGTGGCAGCTTTAGGTAATATAAGGTACATCTTTATAAAACATCGATTGTAATTTAAAGATGTAACTAAATAACGACTCGTTAATTTATTTAATTGATTCGATAGATCCACCAGCAAATTCCTAGTGTAAAATTTTAGTTTTTCAGTCAGATTCATCGTCTGTGAATATGGTGGTACGAAAATTAGACTATGATTTGAGCTTTCGTCTAGCTCATGCACTTTCTGTATATAGTTAATGCTCACATTATCCATAACTAACCACACACCTTTTTAATAACAAAAAATAAATGGTCAGAATAGGTTAGGTTAGGCTTTTTAATATTATTCTAACCATTTAATATAAATTCTGACAAGCCCAGTTAAAATTCTGACCATTCAATATTTATTCTGACCAAAACATGATTAAAATTATGACCAATGTCAAATGAATTCTGATAAATAGGATAAAAATTCTGACCAAAATCGT
Source organism: Hydropsyche betteni (assembly GCA_028571205.2). Lineage (NCBI taxonomy): Eukaryota > Metazoa > Arthropoda > Insecta > Trichoptera > Hydropsychidae > Hydropsyche > Hydropsyche betteni. The sequence continues at coordinate 3,757 of JAOXNN020222535.1, forward strand.
ATTTAAGTAGTAGCCATTTTAAATTTGGTGGGAATAATTTACACGAATCGGTAACTTCAGTTACATCTTTAAATTGCAATAGTTTTTTTATGAACATGTATAAATATTTATATATGTATTTGTAATTTCAATTAAATGAAATAATTAAAAAACAGTAATTATTCACTTCAATTTTTAAAGAGCCAAATTCATTTTGTAAAAGGTTTAAATTGAAACGAAAAACCTGTATCTTTATATAAATACATCCAACAAAATAACACCATTTATCCTTTTTTTATTTTTCAGCAATCGACGATTCGATCGCCGCGAAGACTCGTTCGAAGAACTGGCCGTTCCCATCGAAGGCGTCACTCCTGCCCACATCGTTGAGAGGCTTCTGAAAACGCCGACGAAAAGCCCGAGTCACAAACGCACGAGAAGTTTCTCTTCGAGCCCCGAAGCCGTCCGATCGACAAAAAAAAAGCACAAATTGTTAGAAGACGGCAAGAAAAACGGGTCGAGCGTTCGCGCCGACGACATTCCCACGGACAAAACGGACCACAAAAACAACGCAAGATACGAACTCAGGAGTATGAACAGCAAAAAACTAACACCCGAAAGTGTGAATTCTACGAGTGGTTCGGCTCAAAGTCGCGATTGTGTGAAATCGAAAGTGCCTCGCAAAAATCTAGACTTGTCGTATCTGCCTCGCAGTCATATGGAAGCCGAGTGTATTTTGAAGTTCGCGACAAACAGTAGCAAAAAAGGTGCTCATTTGAACGAATGGGAAAGACAGTGCAAGGTGCAAGTCGCGTACAGTGAAAACCCCGTATGCAAAGGGGAATATATTATATGGACGATCGTTTACACAGACAATAATAAATGCAGGAGAAATCTGTTGCCGGATTTCGAGGCTGTTAGCAGACGAGCTGAAAGTGAAAAATTATGAACGATTTCGTGTTTTATTTTTTAATTATTATTTAGTTGTTATTTTTGTTATTAATGAAATCTAAATAAGCTTCAAATGCTTATGATTATAATGGAGATGTTCCTCTTGTGAATTATAATAAGTGAATTATGTTTAATTTTACTTAGAAAAGGTATTTTCTTCTCGATTAAGCTATAGCGCCCCTTGTTATTTCATTCCAGTGCCATAAAATATTATGCGGATATGAAATCTTATATTACTTCAGTTCTGGAACTGAAAACTATAGATCTTATATTTTTTTTCAACGTGTATTTGAAACTCAATCTAGAATATTTTTAATGAAATCTCAGACCAGTATTTTTATTGAATTTAATGATTAATGATATTTTTACAAAGTATTTAATTTTTTTATTTTTGGATGATTTTCTAGAACTGGTATTGATTCAGGATATCTATTAGGTCACCTCGTTAGCCTATTTTTGATGTGATCTGGCCATGATTCGAATTATGAAGGATAGAATTTTTTTTGTGCTAAAATGTTTGAGTATATTTATCTAGCCAGTTGATCATCTATTTTTATGTTCGAAGGTGGCCTTATGTTGATTATTATACTTAAATCGTATATTTTTGTATTAAACTCGAGATCATGTAGACTTATTAAAAAATCTGAATATGTATATTCAGTACACTGTTACGTCTCCTTTCCTATGTGAAACATCGATATAACACAAAATTATTCAAAGTTGAGATTAACGATGGTTAATTTTTATAATACTTTCTAAATTGTGCAAGCTTTAAAATTGTAATCTTAATTGTTTTAAAAACATTTGTGATTTTAAAATTATCAAATAGTGTAGGATTCAATGCAAATATTTTTCTATTAGAGTTTAATAAAATTTTTGATATATTCCACTATTTCATTTTTGACCCATTTCTTTCCAGATGCAAATACGAAATATAAAAGGACTACTATTTAAATTTTCAGAATTTTTATCCCATTAAGCAGAATTTATTTGACATTGGTCAGAATTTGAATCAAAAATGGCCAGAATAAAAAATTGAACCGCCAGAATTTTAACTGGGTTTGTCAGAATTCATATTAAATGTTCAGAATAATATTAAGAATCCCAACCTAATCTATTCTGACCATTTATTATTTTATTCTGACAACTCATCATATTATTTTGACCGTTTTTGATTAAAATTCTGACCAAAACTTCATCAAAACTCGGATCATTTAATATTTTGCCATATAAAAGATATAAAACAAGCAAAAAAAATTGTATCCACTGAATATTTATGTTTGCCTAACTAACCTTGCATATTGATGATGTTGGGGTCAAGGCCGTCCGTGTTGGAGACAAAAATGCAGGGGTTTTCCAATGATTGTCGACCTGGACTAATCTTCGGATGAATCCCGGGAAAACTCCCGACGAGACGAGACGGTATTTCCGACATTATTCACTTTAAGAAAACCAGCGAACGTTTCGAAAAGTTGACAGTGCGATGACCGTTCAACAAGCGGTCCAAGCTTTGCTATTTTTCAGCCATTATTTTTGTTTGTTTACAAATTGTATGACTTGGGTTTGTATAGTTTTGCTAAATAGAGCGACTAGATAGATGAACTTACAATCAGTGGCAAATGAAAGTAGCGACAGTTCAGATGTCTTATTTATATATGTATGCTCATATGTCGTTGTGTTTAATTATCGTGTGTTCGTCTGCCATAGAATCGTTAAATCGAGCTTAAGTAGTACTCATTGGATAGTAATTTTATTGTTGAAGTATAAATATTCAATTTCCTAATCATCGTCATCATTGTCAACCAGGGCCGGATTTGCCTAAAGGCAGAGCAAGCTTAAGCCTATGTATAGTCTCCGAATCCGTAATATAAAAAATCGATCGGTATATTGTTAATTTTTATATCATCATCATCATCAGCAACCTAAGTTATCCACTGCAGGACAAGGTCTCATCAACGAATATCGTGTGTTCTTTAGTAAATATAATATTTAGTTAGTAGTACCCGGCGTTGATCGGGACTTAAATTTTGAATCAAATTATTTTTTAAATTTAAATTCATTAAAACAAAAGCATAAAGAATGGCAACAGATCGTCGACTCGTAAACTTAGTGCTTTGACTGATATGTATGATTCTATGAAGTGGTAACTAAGGCAACTATTATAAACTCAACAAACGAAAGATCTTCGATTCTTCGTAATGATACAACAACATTCTCGACAAAAAAATACATATACAGGCCGATTTTTATGGTGATCGGTCGAACGGTGTTGGAGTGAAACGGCATCAAACAAATATATATATACAAACAAACATCCATTTTTATAAACATAGATTTAAATTAACGCTTCTATTCGATTTTCTTTTATTCGTGAAAATGGGTGGAGGGGGTTGAAAAGTTGAAAAGCCTCATGGTCTACCTATAAAATGTTTACTTCAGGACAAAAAGGCGAAAAAATATCTTCAAAGTATCAATGTTTGAATGGTTCAATTTCCGAAATTTGGTATTAGAACTGTCATATGAACACTCAGACGAAAACGTAATTATATTATATTTTACACAATGTGCGTTTTATCAATTGGTTTGATTTAAATAATGTATTTTTATTCGAAATTGTATATGTAATCAGTATATTTTTATGTATTAATATGAGGAAAATCTTAATTTTATATCTCAATAGTCGTTTTATAACATTTCGAAACAAGCTTTGTATAGAAATGAGCGAACATTTGATTCACTGTGAAAAACTTTACAAATAAAGTAACAAGATGAATTTTTTTATATATACACGTATAATAATTATAATTTTTTCTTAGAAATCGATAATTTTTTCCTCATCACTAATCTTGTATATCGATTTCGTATCGGAATTTTTGACTTTTTTTATTTTAAATTTATTTTGATATAGCTTGTTTCATTTTATAAACACTAAAATTTATATTATACGTCACGAAAAGTAAAAATTTACACATATCCAACCATTAACTGTATAATATGACAATTATTGAATATTTAACATTAATTGCGAATACGATTAACTGTATTTACTTGTATGTCTTTTCTAACGCTCAAATGGCGTTGAATTATAAGCGAGATTTTAATTTTAACAAACATGCAAAATGGATCCATCAAATTCTCACGCTCCTGTACATTGAATGAATCAATATTTATTTAAAAAATAAAAACCCGAAACATTTTCAGAAACCGCAGAGAGTGAGAGCGGAAACAGAACTGCCTTCATATAAGGTCAGTGTTAAATAGAAAATATTCAGTCACACTTGTCCAGCCGTCGCGTTCGTACAAACAAGTTTAACAAAAAAAAATCCAAATTTGCCATTCTTGCAAAGACTTTCGCAAATATTTGACTATCGCGTAAGCGAAAACAATTACAATAATATTATACAACGCTGCGGAAAACCTGTCACACAATAATACGCAGATCGCAAAGAAGTCGGATCGACCACATTTCTCGTTAACATAAGAAATCAGTAGAAAGTGTTGTGAAAATTTTGCATTCTTCCAAACATGGCCAAAGCGGTCACCATGTTGATGGTCATTTTGTGCGTCAACTCCGCGTTTTCGTCGAGACGGAAATTTTCGGAAAATCGCTTCGCGGATGTCGATAGTATAATTTTTCCAGATTCGAATTATCAAGTACCGATAATCGAAAGAAGAACTATGACACCCGCAAGAAGGAACGATTCGATTCAACAGGTTGGTGTTTTATTTTTTCGGTAAAAACATATGCGACTTTTGACAAAACTGGTTCGACGATTTCTCGTATTGAAATTTTCAAACGATCGATAACGCGAATGGTGCATTTGTGTTGTGGTTTATTACTTTCAAACGTGTTCGAGTTAATTTGTTTAATGTTTTGAAAATTGCACGCCTCTTCAAAGGAAGCTTCTGCAAATATATACATCGCATCACGTATCGATGGAATGGCAAAGAAAATTGTTTAAATGCCTTTTCTGGTTTGTCCAGATTTGAAATTTGATAAAAATAAAATTGTTTTCGCGGTAATTGACCTCAATAATATCGGATATCCCATCGGAAATCATTTGAATGTTAGTAATTGTGGTTTTCTTGACATTGTTTTTGTTGAGTTCCGGATGTATTTTTCGGAAAAGTGCATTCAAAATACGTCAGGAATTCGATACATGTTGTGTCTTGAAGATTCCGCTTAAACAATGTTAATACAAATTCACTGATGATTAAAAATATGTTGATTCGATGATTTTTTAGATGTCTCTATCTCTGGCGAGAAGATTCAACGACTTTTCCGACATCGATCAATTTTTGAATGCATTCGTTGAAAACAAAAATGAATATCAGGAAGATATGAAAAAACAAGCTCCCATTTTTGCAGGTGAGTTCATTATATATGTATTTTAAAAAAGTGAATACGAATATTTTCATCACAACACGTCAATTGAAACGACCTATATGATACGTCCACAAAATGAATTGTTCGTTAAAACTTTTAATTATACGAACTGCGCATATAACCCTGAAGTTTATATGCAAAGCTGATAAATTTTAATTTTGTTTTCAGCTCGAATTGGTTTTGATTCGAAGTCGCGATCAGGTAAGACTAACCGAATCGATTCATTAGTTGTGTTTTATATGTAATTTTAACAATGTATGTTGAAAACAGTTGCGGCTCAACTAGCAAAACCAGCTGGTTGTATACCAGAAATGACTGTGGTTCCTGTTGTTCCTGACGAAGATCGAAGAAGTGATGTTTTTTATTTGCCAACTTGTACAAGATTGGCCAGATGTGGAGGATGTTGCAATAACAATTTATTGTCGTGTCAACCTACTGAAATTAACAGGAAGCAATTTAAAGTGAGTTAATTTTCACTCCGACATTTAAAAATCGACCAATTTTTTCGATGTATTATAATATAATTTGAAAAGTAATTATTTTGAAAATGTATGAAGTAATTATATTTACAATTTAATAACTATCTATATTAATTTTTTTTTTGCTAATTACGCATTTAATTTTTTTCATAAAAACAATGAACTTTGATTTGAAAATTTCTATTTTTTCCCGGAAAATTTTATAAAAAATTTAATTGTCACTGGTATTTCAATTTATTTTAATAGGAAAATAATATTTTTCTGTACTTTTAGATATACGAGTTGACTCACAGAGTGAATAAGCCAATTTATAAAAAGTTTGTAGTTGTAACACTAGAAGAACATTTGAAGTGTGCTTGCGATTGCGTTATAAAAGAAAAGGTAATTATTGAATTTTTTAAATCAAAAATAAAAAGAAATTTCAATATTAGTTTATCGTACATGCCACGCGTATCTTTGCTCAAAGAAATTTTTTGATAAATTCTGCGCGTCGTAAATTTGAATTTTCTTCAAAATGTATTTACTATTGTAACGAGTTTACAAGTTTACGATTTCGTATTTTTTTGTTCTCTATATATTTCTAGGGTGTATGCAAGATTTTCTCGAATCCTGCGGTTCACATTTGAAAATCTTTCACTGTTTGAGTCCATCACTTCAAACTTTTGTATTCCTTGATTTTGCAAACTGTCGTTAAGTCGAGAATTACTTATACACATTACGATAATGAAATAAATTTGAATTTATGTTGAAATTCTCAGAAACCTGCAAATAAATATAATAGAAATAAAAGTAATTCAACAATTGCTAAACGGTGAAATGATAAAACTCAATCAATCGATAATATGATATTGTTTCTCTGTTAGAATTCGATATATAAAACTAGAAACAAGTTTAATATTATTAGATCTTATTGAAATTTTAACACAAACATATTTTCAGGATTGTAACAGTCGACAGCAATACAATAAAAACGATTGCAAATGTGTATGCAAAAATTTCGCAGCCGAAATGGATTGTGCTTCGAAGAGCGATCGATATTGGGATCCGGCTTCTTGTACTTGCAATTGTATCGGAGGCTTTGCTTGCAGCACTGGAACGTCATTTAATGAGCAAACTTGCAATTGCAAATAAGGGAAATTCATACGGTAGTTGAGATGAAATTTGTGTTGATTGACGGTCTCGTTTTGGTGGGTTTTTTGTGGTTTTTCAACCGTGGAGTGCTGTTTTTGGTTGGTGTTGTATCTGATTGTGAATAGAGATTGAGTTTTTTTTATTGTATTGAAAAATTGTTTAGTTTCTCATAGATGTATAAAAGTTGAAATATTTTGTATATGGTATACTTTATAATAAGTTCATCTGAAAAGAAATCGAAAATGTTATCAACGAATTTGCTTTAAAAGTACTTAAATTTTATACGAGTCAGGTATAAAATTTTGTAGATATAATTATGTAAGTTTTAGATTATTGAGAAATGATAATTTCTATATCCCTTCGAAAAGCGTTTTACGGTATGTGCATGTGCTTTTGAGATTTATTTTATATTTATTTATTTTTTTAGATGTCACATGACTTGTATCTTTTTTTAATATTATATATTTGAATTTGTATTCATGTTTTTTTTTATTGATTTATTATGTGATTTAAAATTATAAAGAAATTGCCTTCATTTAAATTTTTGATTCTAATAAATTTCAACTACAATAGAAACTAACAATTATATAATATTTTAATATATTCGAAAGCTATTTTAAATTCTTTCGTTCAAATTAATCGATTATATAAAATAATTTTATGATTTGATAGAAATATTTTATTCAAATGAGCAAAATTTTATTTACATTCAAATCTGCCTGTATCTGCAGACGGATTTGAATGTAAATTACTTGAATGTGAATGTTAAATTTTCTAAGAGGAGATCTTTTTTCTTATAAAATTTGTCTTGTGTAAAAATTACACTTATCATTTTTTCATATTTTTGCACACGAAATACGATTATTTTTTATTGGAGTCGTGTGTAAAATTTTATCAGATCGACAAACATCAATCATATTTTATATAATTACATAGTTGAATGGAATACAAATTGGGAAAGATAATTTCTTATTGTTTCCATTAGTTGTAGGGAAGTGTGCAAAAATGTTCCAACTGAAAAATTAAAGATTCAATAAATGGTATTTATCAAAATAAAACTGGACTAGTACCTATATAATTTTTATTATAAAATAATAAAAATTTGGGGCAGCATTGTTTTTGAGAATTTTTCAGACTATCGCAACAATCGTTCAATATTGTAAAAATACATACCAAAAAAGTTTTTTATATGAAACTAGTCAAATACCGCCAAAAATCTACATTTAATTTCATTTCGCATTTAGAAAATCAGATTATGAGCTAGGGAGATCAAATTTACCGTAATTTGTAGACTAATTTTCATTATTTTCATATCATATTTTTTAGTAGATTGAAATTTGTAAAAAAAAAAGGAAAAAATAGAAATAAAAAACTAAATTGTTGCTACATTTAAAAACTATTCAAGTCAGCCATTCAAAATTAGAATACTGTTTTTTTTTCCAGTTATTGCATCAATATTAAATGTTGGAATCCTTTATTAATATAGAAATGTTCAGTATTACTCTATTAAAATAAATAATCTTATAATAATAAAGTATTTCGAACTAATAATAAAAAAAATAGAGGGTGCCAAATTTAATATTTGTCTATAGCGCCAAAAACATTGCTACGGCTCTGTTTACGTCACATAAAAACATTGTTGTTAAAAAAACTGATGAAAATCACCTTCAAACTACCCGCGAAATTTTTAAATAAAATATGAATATACTAAAAATATACTTTTATTTTGCATTTGAAAAAGCCAGTTGCGATTCTCAAAAATTTTAGGACTGAAACTTTTCGATCACACCTTACATATTATATAATATTATAATTCATATTTTAATTGATTTTGGTTATTGATAAGTCGAATCAAAGATAATTTCAGTATAAATACGGAAAGAAACATTTTAATAGATAGTTCGATTTTTCACGAAGCAAACGAGATTTTTTTTATATCCTTTAAAATTTAAAAAATGTTCCGTTTCTTATTCTTGATATTTTTCGCCACCTTCGCTTACGGACAAAGCGAATTCGATGGAAAATGTCCAGCCACATCAGACATCGATCCATTCAACTGGAAAGAAGTAAGTAATTTTTCGAAAAATTCACATTTTCGTCGGATAAATTGTAACATTAACACGTTCAGTTCACAAGCACCATGTGGTACGAGGTGTACAGATCGGACAAAAGCCATGAGATCGAATGCGTTCATGTGATGTACGAAGAAATGGGAAACGAATACATGGTGCATTATGCGGGAGAATTGAACTCGGAACATACCATGTGGCATGATATGGCTAAAGTCACTGGAAAATCTACGTATACTTTGTCTGACAGTATGTACTTTTTGATTATTATATGAATTTTTAAATGTCGAAGATGTAAAAAATATGCGTTATCTTCGCAGGAGTTCAAACCGTTGTCGTGTACAAAAATAGCACTTACGCAGTTGTTCATGAGTGTAATAATTTAGGAGAAACTAAACGACAAAGTAAGTAAATATTTGTTAAAGTTTATGTATATGTGTTGATTTTTCTTAAATTCTTTGCAGCTTATACTTGGATTTTAAGCAGCGCGATGCATTTGGGCGAATCTGAAAAATTTGAAATTGAAACTGCTTTGAAAGCCAAAGGCCTCGACAAAGAAATCAGAATTGCCGATTTGACTGAAAGTGATCATCACAATTGCATGCATATTTAAAACATGTTTTTTTATTAAGACAAATGTTTTTTTTTCAAATTGCTGATAGTATTGTTTTAGTTGATGTTTATTGATTTAATAGTGTTCTACAAGACTTCTGTTATGCATTTTTATATATCTAAATAAAATAAATTGTTAATAAACTTTTATATTCAAGTAACATACCTATATCTTATATTCGATATTAAGTAATGTAATTTGTTTTAATTTTTAAAATTTTGACATTATAAATTCAGTTAACGATTTATTTTTAACGAAATTTTGTTCCCACATATTGCGGCAATTGGATTTGGTTCTAGATACCACCAATCAATAAAAAAACGAAGGGTTCTTAACGAATTTACTGATTTCCATCAAGTACCAAAGTTTATCAACAAATGACGTGCACGATATTGGCACACACCGACAGCAGCACACACGACACGTTTTAAGACAATCAGAAGACTGAATGATGGTCAAATGATCCAATTAATGGTAAAAGTAGCATATTGCCCATGAATTTTGCCAATTACCTATGAAGCGTACCAACCTCCCAACGGTGAAACGCGTTTATACACGTACATGCACCTACACATACAGAGATTAGCGTGCTTAGTTTTCAAGTTGGCACACGGCATTACGTTTGTACACGTTTATGCACCTATATTCTTTCGCATTTGACAACTAGTCGTACGAAACTTTTTGTTCAGCTATTGAAGCATTATCGTTAAAGTATTCATGTGTAGTATTGCTGGGACGCAGGTACACCCTCAGCCAGACAACACCTCGAAAAATTGTTTGTGTGGTTCAGACCACCAGAGGTGTCCTGAAAGTTCCCGTAAACTCGTCAACTCGTTTAAGTCGCTAGTGAATTTTTATAATGAGCCATTAAAATAATAATGGTTGATGACACACGATAACAGAAATATTTATAATCACATGCAGCCTACTCTCGTTCGCTACTAGACAAGGCTTTCGTCAATACTTATCTTTTCTATTCCGTAAACCAATTAACATTTTAAAAGTCAGAAGTTGGATGCGAATGTGTGCGTGAATGCAGAGTACCAACTTGAAATTTATAACTGGATTTGTGTATGTATGCGTTTCACAGCTTGGGAGGTTGGAACGCTTCATGGGTAATGAGCAAAATTCATGGGCAATATGCTACTTTTACCTAATTAATGTTATATTGCAATTAGGGGTCCCACTCGAATATCCGATTATTCGATATTCGAATATATTCGCCCCTTTTTCAATAATCGTAAGTTCGATT
>JAOXNN020222578.1:0-14609 GCA_028571205.2 Hydropsyche betteni
ATTAATCGGATATGATTAATTAACCGATGCCTCTGAAGGCAATTTAAAAATTCTAGGAGCTGCCAGTTGCAGGTAAGCCACCCCACCACGTAGACAATGAGCGCAAACCCACCGACATATTCTGTGCCATTGTGGGTATAGTTCTCACACTCGCAATGTTTGTAGCAGCGTGCGTATGTATGAACAGCAAAAGCCTCTATCAAATTAACTACCCTACCGACTCGGATGGCAGGACCTGTGGTTACCAACTTTAAGGGTTCCCCTACCTCTACTTCACAAACCCCTCCAGCAACGTATCACCTCAAACATTCAGAACATACATGACCGCATATGCGTGAGTACCTGTCCTGCATTCGGAGATGTAGTAATGTGCTCTCCTACCTCCCGCTTAAAGTGCAGCAGCCCCTAAATCCAAGTATACGAGACCTAGGCAACGATCAACCGTCTGGGTGGGTTCTGCCTTCCAAAAAGCTAAATTCGACTGGAGTCCGTCAAGAAGACCTTCAACCTGCATCACAAATGGAACTTCCTCAAGTCTTACGACATCATCCAGATGTCCTTATTAATTGCCTTACTACTGGGCACTACATTTTTACTTCTGGTACAGTTTCTGCCGAGGGCAGCTGTATGGGCTTCAGTGGCATTCGCTGGTATTTCCTGCATCGTACTTGCTGTAATGCTGCTGGCGGACACCTCCCCATCGTTCCATCAAGCAGGCAGCATCGTAACCGTCATAGCAGTCTGCATATTGCTTTTAGGGCTACTGAATATCTTTTACTTATTCTGGTTGCGGAAAGAGATACGAGTGTGCTCCATATTCATCTAGAGTGCCACCAGGTTCCTCGCTAACTCACCACTTGTGTTCGCTTACATCCCGTTGTACATAGTTCTGAGCATGGGGTTTCTCCTTCTGATGGTGTTCCAGTATCTGGCATTCTCCTCTATGAACCATTTGTATATGGTACCAGGGGATATCTACTGGCAGACCTCAGCTATCAATATTTGGAACGCACTAAATCTGATCGAACTTATCTGGGGCATATCATTCTTGAGAGATTCATGTACCCTTTGATTAACCCAGTCAACTACAACGTATCTGGAAACGCAACAGAATGGTACTTCATGCATCGACCCACTAGATGCACACTGCCGTTCCGCCGGATGATCTGCCTCAACTATGGGTCGATCGTAGCTGGAAGCTTCTTTAACGGGATATTTTTCATCCCTTAACTCCTCTTCGATATTCTCAACGTAATCCCCCCATAAATTAGCCTGAATAAAAAGGACCCTGCAGCCTACTGGCAGCTCCATGCCACTGCTTATGTGGAGCCCTTCTAAATCTATTTGAGTTGATTAGATAAGACGTGTACGCTTACATCAACCTAACAGGTTCCCCCTATTGTAATGCCGCCAGTTGTTCGGAATACCTATGCCATCGAAGCTAAAAGCTTGAAGGTGGTCAGTCTGCTAACAGAGTACAAACAAAATAATGTAGATTTTCAGGCTTTCTGGCCATTTTCTGCTTCTAAGCATAATAGTCATAATCGGCTATTCTATCGATAAAGCTACACTCCTTAATGGGGATGTTTCCCCGAAAGCCCTCCTGTGCATTCTGGGGGTAGGCTTCTTCATGGTAACCTACTTTATCCTCATCCACTCAGACTCTGCTGATGGCCTACTCATAACATATCTCTGCTAAGACTACATGGCCAACTAACATAACTGTGAATTATCTCAATGTCCCCAGGACCTTCGGATGGCAATTCGTTAGTTGTAGGTGGAGACCGGCTACTGAGTGTATATAAAAACTTGTGAGTTAAGAGTACGAGTTTTATAATAGATTAGTTATGTCATATAACCCAATGATAAGTAATCCTGGCATGATGGGCGGCGGCATGAGGCCGCAGATATGTACGAGTATGAGCGATGTCAGAGCCCTACGATTACCGACCACCTATGATGATGCCCCCACGTTCCGATTACCCTCCCAACACTGGATACTCTAATTCGTATTCGCAGTCCTCCTCTATTGCGCTTTTCAACCTTAGTCATGACGCTACCAACAGTCTGTACGTTGATGGTGTTCCTAACGATACCACTTAGCGAGAGGTCAGCCGTATTGAAGTCTTAAATTAGATATTTTCCGTCCGTTCCCCGGATTCCAGTGCGTACGTCTCATTCCAAAGACTGCCAACAACAACCGCCAGTACTTCCTCTGCTTCGTTGACTTCGAAAGTGCTCTCCAGGCGACTATCGCCATGTCCACCCTCCAGGGTTACCGATTCGACAAAAATGACAAAATTGGTTTGAAAATCTCTTACGCTAATGACCCTAAATAACTCCGATCTAGAAGCCGCCGTAAGTGATATCAACATAATTTGATTCATTCAATTATAATGAAGGACTTAGACATTATGGACTCTAGTACTTCCAGTGAAGACCTCCTAGGGAAAAACCCACTCTCTCGGAGAGCCTCCCTTCGACATACTTTCCAGTCTGTTCCAACAGCTGATGACTACAAACTGTTGGATATTAAATACAAATCACTGCTCAAGTTACATTCTGACACCAAAACCAAAACCAAACTACGAACACAAACTATGCGAGTAGAGTACCAGGACGAAAAGATCTAAACTCTCAAGTAAGAAATCTAGCAGTACCGATTAGACAAATCAGAGTTGTCGTCTAGAAAATTTACAGTAATTTAGGAGGGCGACTCAATTATTAGAAGAAGCTAATCGCATCTCTAAGACCCAGATCCTGAGCCTGACGATCGCTATATGTAAACCCCCACACCTGATCGAGAATAATAGGTGGGAAGCTTTTCTTTTACAGTCAATAAAGTCTAGATGAACTTTATTTCAAACTAGCCGAGTGGGTAATCTCAACCATCAAACTCGAACGGTCTCAAACGATCTAGTTTCGGAGGAAAAAGGTATGAGTCATTACGGAAGATACCTGAGGAGGCCCATTAGCAAATTGAAACGCCTGTCGGGGTGTTTCGCACTGAAGGTGAGCTACCTGGACTTAGCATAAAAAGATGTTCGAACTCTTCCCATAATAAGCTGAGCTGCGCATAAAAATAAACATAAAGTATGAATAAGACCTAAGAACCTATTTTACATTACCCTGACTCAGCAATTTTGAAAAGGTCATCTTTTAAGTAAAGGTCCAGCAAATTGGCTTTTACTAACCTATTCCCCGAAGTTCCCCCACTCAACATAAATAAAATCCCCGAACAAAACTATAGGTTAAGTTCCAAGTTATTCGCCAAAAAGAGTGACTCCTAGCACTTGTAATAGCCCCTATCAGCCCAGCTCTATAATTAGAAGCTGAAAATGAGGCAGCAAGCCTCATAGAAAAAGTATTTCGAGGTAGTATAAAAGTAGTAGCTGAAAAAGCAAGCTAAAAAATACAAACACTACAAGGCTGTATAGAACTAAAAAGACCAGCATTTGCGATCAGCCAAGTAATAGCTCTAAAAATTCTCCAAATAGCGGTGGAGATATAAGCCCATCCTAATGGGTTCAGTGGCCATGCTCCTAATACTTTTCATCTACATGATCCCCGAATGAATACTCTTGCAATCATGACTGAAAATATCAATTCTTAAATTTGTTAACCAGAGCATTCAGTTTGCTTAACTAGTCGGTGTCGCTGTCGCCTACTGAAGAAAGACCTAACTCTCGGAGGCGTTACAACCTTCGATCGTTATCCTGGTTTATGTGATCTAGATCCAGAGAGTTTCTAGTGCCATCTACAATTAACATCAATCGTACATCCTCTAAGTGTACCAGGCTACTCTGATTTTAGAGTAAACCCTTCAGCCGCATAACCATATTTATCATTGATAACGTTTCTCCCTGCACTAGATAGTTTACTCAATGGTCTCTCCTCTTCCAGACCTTTCTGGCTGGGCTGATCACTAAACTTCCTCTGATCCATCAATAGTTTGCCTATCTATCTATTAATCTAACTATCCACCGAACTCAGCTACTTCGACTATTTGGCCCACTTCCCTATCTTCTGCTTCTTAACGTACTTATCTAACTAGTCCTCCACCCCGAACTAATTAGCATACATATTGTTCGGTTTACTCTGAGCGTATTTAAAATCTTTTGGAACTGCATTAAAGTTTTAATCTTCCTCCTGCTCATAAATGACATCCTACTTGTGTTGGACAACATTTCTGGTTGATTTCTTACTGTAAAACTTAGAATCGACTGCGTAATCTTGCACTCGAGACAAAGTTAGTTTATCGTCAGTTTTGAGATTTACTGGGATTCTTTTTACTTACCCTGCTAGGCTCTCCAGGCCCTGGTCGAAATTGTTGCTGATGTTGCTCAAATTGCTATTTACTTTGTAGCGCTTATCAACTAGAACTTAGTTTTATGCCGGTCTTAAAGGTGACACAGATTATGTGGGGGGACTGTAGTGCTCATATTGTCTTTTAGGTTGTTGTCTGTAGTACTCAGGGTCGTTCTTAATTAACGCCTCATTTAGCTTGCTATTTCCCTACTCCATCTTCCTTCTTAACTATTACTGTATACTTCTTAGTTTCTCCTCCGATTTTTATTTTTCGTACAGGGCTCTTTCAGCCTCAAGCTTTGTCTTGGCTATTTCAATCTGGTATTGCTATCTCTGTTGACTGAACTACTCCTGTTGGTGAGTGAACTTCTACTTTATTCCCTCCATCTGTGCCTTCACTTCCTAAAGTTGTCTATCCCTCTTTTGCTTTTAGGGGTCCATCTACCTCTATCTCTTAATAAACTCTTTGGACACGTCAGTATTGAATGCCTCTTCAATCACATGATAGTTGTCTGGTTATGATGGTAGCCTTTGCGCCTGGTACTGTTTCTGGTTTACCATATTTTATTTATGAATGGGTTTCGCTGCAGGCTACTCCTCCTTCACACTATCCTTTGCCGGCTCTATATTATGCATTTCGATAATCCTCTTCTTTTTCTGAGCTGGCTACGGTGGGGGTGGAGGGTTCGATTTAAGCTGATTTTTCTTTAGCTCCTCTTAGTACTGCCTATTGACTTTCTAAATGTACTCCTTATTCTTCCTTTCCAGTTATAGATCCATCTACCTTTCTTTCTTAGCCTGTTCCTATTTCCTTCGTAAAGCATCCAATCTCTGCTGCTAGAGCTCCCTCTGTAGTTTGAGTTTCTGCTGCATCCTGAGTCTAAGTATCCGTACTGTATGTTCAGCTGTTCGTTTGTAAGGTTTTACAGCAGCAGTATATTTCGAGCTCCACCTCGATACAAATCAGCTTTTTTACTCGCTTCATCGTTTGTCTGCTCCATTTATCTTGCCTGTTAATATACTGGCTCAACCATCTACGGTTGGTAAGAGGGTTGCTGGATAGTTTGCTGGGTAGCCACTTGAGGGATATACTGTGGTTGGTTTTGATGAACCATTGAAACATTCGAATATTCTGGTGGCATGTACTGTGAGTTCGTCTGAGGAACCACTTGATGTACCGGGTAATTCCTGTTCATTTGTGGAGGAACATACTCAGCATCTAACGTTAACTCGGTTGTACTTGGGTTATAAGCGAATTCAGGTTGGTTATTACTGATCACCGGCTTACGGTGTGTTATTATGTCACCTCTAGGATCCCTCAATGGAGCTCCAGCTCCACCCCTCCCAAACGGATTATATTACTGCATCTCCAGCTGTTTCTGCAGTAACTCTTTCTTATCTAAAACGGAAAGCGGGTTTGATTTTACGATGGGGCTTGGGGCACTCAAAGGTTGACTTTACTGTACGAATGGCTGCACATTTTGCTGGGGCACGTACTGTGGCTGTTGGACGTACTGTTGCGGTGGTCCAACATCATAATGTGGCTGTATCCTGGGTACCCCTCGTTTTTCGACTTCTTCCAGCTTCTTTCGTTACTCTTTCTACCTAATCTTGGTTATCTACAAGCGTACTTGCATTCGGAGAATTTATCCGTACTGGAGTTTTTATTCCTTACTGATCATCCAAGAGTCTATAAAAGTATAATAAAAAAGAATGCAGATGGAAGAGTGCTGTATGTCTATATTATTTTCTAATTTAAAGATTATCAGATGCGAAGAAGTTCTGTTTCTTGCCTGTATCCTCAACCGAATACCACAAATATAATACCCGAAACTCTCAAATTCCTTCAATTATTCCTTAGAGGCTAGAGCCTCAACCCTAAAAGCCCAAAATCCAATTATGGTGGTTTGAGGAACTCCTCGACTTAGCAATTAAGTTGTCCAAAAAAGTCACCTCTCCGCAATGATGCCATTAAAAAAGCTTTAGAACTATGTAACTTAAAGAACATTTAAAATTCTTCTCAGAGATTAAAGTAAAAGAAATAACTTACAGATAAAAGAGAATGGGTGTTGTTGTGTAGAAAGCTATCCAACCCGCGGAATTCCTAAGTGACGATTAAAAAGCACAAAATACTGCGAGGACGAAGACAATCTCCCTTATTCTCTACCCACTCTTTGTTGTGGAGTCGAGAGTCACGAAGTAAGTTTGTAAGCTCAGGCCAGTTTTGATACATTCTGCTCTGTAACATTTTAGAAATTTATTTAATTGATATTAGTCAAGTGGCATGAAGGTGCAACTCAATATACTCTTCGATGGTATCTACACATACTAGTTTAGACTTTCAGAGGAAATGTACAGATATGTTCTGTCTGGCATTCTTCGGGTTCCTAACTGTCTACATGATGGTCATGAGTATTGTGGGCTTTGCTAAAGGTTCTTGAAGAGTAACTCAGGTGATTTCAGAGGACCCATTAGTACCGAACGTAACCTTCGTCCGCACGACTTCGATGGATCGAGCTGTGGAGGCAAATATCCCGATGCGCCATTTATCTACTTCACTATCCCCACGCCATCCGTAACTAATAATGGATACAGACCCTTTAGAAGAGAGTATGCGTATCTCGGTGTCCAGGCACTGTCAGTTCATACATAAATTGCAAACCAAATTCAATGGTTAAGTACTGTCAAGGATCAGAGGTTTCAGTTTACCCTACCGAGCCAGTTGGGGGAGTATGTATGCCAATCTCACCTTATCTACGGAGCATCCTGTAACCTATTGTAGCAAGCGAAGGAGGTAAGTATAGAATAAAGGATATAATCAGATCGTGGCCGATGATCATTGTAGGCGCCTTTATTGCTATTATGGGAGGGCTGATCATAATCGCTTTCATCCGAATATTCGGAGTGTGCGTCGTTTAGGGTCTTCTAGTACTTGGTCTCTCCAGCCTCTTAGCCGTAATTATTTGGCTGTTCCTTCCAAGTTATGTAACAAGTGTTAAAAGATCAAGCACGCAAATCGAGTCTATCCTAATTGGCGTATTCTTTCTAGTGGTTTTCCTACTGATAGCATACGCCCTGTTGTCTAATAGAAGGAAGGTAGGACTATGGTCGGCTATCATGCGAACTTCCATCCGGCTAGTCTCCAGCTAGAACCGATCCTACCTTCTACCCCTAACCATGTCGTTTATTCTCTTTGTCGGTCTCAGCGTCTGGATACCCATCTGGCTGACATTCTACAGCAATGGCTCAGACGAGCAGCAACCAGGTAAACTGTTTCCATCCTACAAACTAACTAAATTTGGCCTCATATTCACTATAATCCAGTCAATTTATGTGCTATGGTGCATTAGAATCTGTATCGATACTTCTGAGTTTCTAATGCAGGGAACTGCCCTCAATTGGTACTTCCAGATGGATAAGCCTTTCTTAAGGTCGCAGCATAGACTTATTAAGTATCATGTGGGCACCGTTATTAAAGGAGCGATCCTGGGCTTAGTCATCGGCCCTATAAAATTCGTGCTTGACATTCTGATGGTACTTCGATCTTCACTTAGCCCTAACCAGCCTAAAACGTAAACGAATTCAACCAAGTGCGTAGGTTTGCCTGCTGCCTTTGCAACAATATCCTCTTTCGATGTTATAACTCTCTAGCATATTTCAGAGTGCACTTAACCTCCTAATCGTATTGCATAGCAGCTGGTGGAGTCTACTACATCGAGACCCGCGTTCGAAGAGGCTCGGGTGGAGTGATAATGTGGTTTAAAGTACTTATTCTCTCATTCAGGTCTTCTCCCTTGTTGCCAGGTTCGGTATCGCCACCTTAATATTCATCTTCTGCAACTTTGTTCTCAGCTAAACCAGCCTATTTCAAATTACCCACCCATCCACTGTTTCCCTCGCTATTGCAGTGATCGGTTACACAATAATTTCCTTCTTCGTATCTCTATATTCCGATACGAGTGCCAGTCTCTACTTATCCTACCTAACCGAGATAGACCTTATGAATTACAGCAGTAACTGCCCTTCAGAGTTGTACAAAGACTTCGCACTTCTTGAACACGAGTTTTCGGAATATTGATTACAAATACCATTAGTCATGTTAATACACAAATCTAATAACTTTACATTAATATTTGATATAATTCTCTTGTATGCGTCTATGGTTTTTTGACACTTTTTTAGCGCTAAACCAGGCGACAGATGTGTCCGTCCTGACAAAAAATAATATTATCCATTATATTCTTTTCTTATTATTTTTCAATAAATCAACCTTATTATCACAACTTCTAACTACTTTTTAATTTTAATTGCAGCCAGACTCCATCGCTAACTGATGTTACCAACCATCCCAACCCCCTATTTCCTATCAACCTCTGATTTCTAAAACTAATTTATTCCAATATCACTCCCACAAACATTCAAGTCGACACTCATCTCACAGTAGAAGCCCTAGTGTCTATCCTTCCATCAATATATTTGGAACTTTCTCACACATCCTCAAACCATGTGTATAAATAATTAAAACAGCTGATCAAAAACCTAACTTTAAAATCCCTCACAATGAGCTCACAACTTCCGGTTGTACACGTTACTAATATGAGATGCTGAGGGGTACGTTATTGTAATTTTTGATTTAATAAAATATTCGATGTATCAGGAGCATGACTAAATGGATAGCTAGGATATTTAGATTTTGGCAGTCCTTCAAAACTACGCCACTCTCCACAAGGACACTCTCAAACCCAAATAAACCTAACGCCCTCCTAAGCAACATTCCGAAACCTCCATTAACGAAGAGCTCCACCTCAGCGACACAGTGTTGGTTATGCTCGCCAAATAAATTTAGTTCGTGGAGGCCCTCACCCGATTTAAAAGTGGATTCTTATTCAATGACCGCAAACTCAATATTTTTGCAGACAAAGTCACTCTCGAAGTCATCCACCCACAGCATAAGGAGCTATGGGAGTATATTGAGCAAGGCACTAGTCGGCGCTGCCACAGCCTGAAAAGATTCTTCAATAAGATGCTGAGTTCCAAGAATGTGGTATTCGCTAGATAATGCTTTCAAATCTACTTCCGCTGTCTGGAACAGATTCTGGCTGTTGACAACTATTTCCAGACCAGGGAGGTCACCGAAGAACTTCTCCGGTACTACAGCAGAGAGTTTAGCTATATTCTTTACAACGAAATCGTCGAAGAAACTGAGGATGGGCAACTTCTAAAAGTGCGAGATGGATTCCTAAACATCACCCTCCTCAACAGAAACATTCACTTGAATGAGCTGGCCGAGTTCCAACAGGGAATAAAGAGCAACTATCGGCAGTTCAAGGAGGAATTTACCCATTTTCTCGAGGTCATTTACTACTGTCTGGAGCTCGAATATTATGGGCTCCAGACCAACTACCTGTACGAAGGGTACTATAGAAATACCGAATTGGAGACTGTGAGAGGCAACCCTAAAGCGCCGGTAAGTTAAGAATGATTAACTTCAGTTCTATAATATAATTCCAGTTAACAAATTAAAAGAATATTCTATAAATTAGCCAATTAATCTCAAGGTGTATTATGTGAGCCTACATACATTAAATACAATAGACTTGATGAGTCTACGATATTGAAAGAGCTGCTTTAATTATGGGCGATAGACATCGTCTAGTTTCTTCGGATTATTATTATCAAGGAAGATGCCCGTAGCTTATTATAATTTTCTGTTACGCCTAGAACCTGGTTGTGTGCTAGGTCCACCCCCAAGCATCAAGCACCTCTGAGCTTTAATAAAATTGTCTATTCAAACAATTCAAATATTTGTGTTCTACAAAACCTAATATTAACTAACTAAAAAATAGATGGCCGTGTCGTTAATTAAAATTTGAACTCAATTTGGACGAAATGATCAATCGCAAAAATAGGGTGGCTCTATTCTAAAATAGCCTCAACATCCTCCTCCAAAAAGAACAACAGATCAACTCCAGTCTCCGATAGCTCAGTTAATGCAAGAAGAAGTCCTTCGATTCTCTCAAAGCAGAACTCGACTAAAAAGCCAAAGAGATCGACTCCCTGCTACTCGATAAATAAAACGACAGGAGGAAGATACGGTAGCTAACATGCCAGTTCAACTTAATCAACTCCAAGTACAAGCGAGTAGTCTAATAAAACGAATAACTCAAAATCAAAATGGAGAGATAAGCTAAGAAATCGGCAACCCTATAGAAGGAGCTAAACTAAACAAGTGTGAGCCAGCACCACACCTAGAAAAAATACAGGTAGCAGATTCGACGATTAGAGGATGACCTGATCTTTACTAAACTTAAAGAGTCTTTTAAAGATTCAAAATTGGGAGTGTCGAAGAAAAGAGGCAGCCTCCAGGGAGTAAACCTATCGAAAGCTTTCGAGTAGTAGACGCAGATATCACTGATGGAGGAGGGTTCGAATATGAAACACTGATAATTACTTGATATCGGTATTATTAATCATTTCTACTTTTTGAAATCGTAGTAGCCAAAGTCCGAAGGAGAGCGGTAGCTGCCAGGGCCAGGATCTTCATTAACAATCCAATACTCTAATGTATCTTAGAAAAGTCGTCGACGAAACTACGACGGGTTTGATGGTCGAAAGGCCTTGTTCCTCGACCCGTGTGTTTCGAAAGTATGTACTTTCCTCGTTTTGACAGATCATTTTCTTACCTAATGTAGGTTCCAGGGCCAGGGGATTTAGGTTCTAAATCAAACTTAATTTTACAATTAGTTGAGAATCTACGAGCATGGCCTTGTATCCTCGCCCCAGAGTTGTGGAACTTAGTTAGATAGTAAGTTCCTTTAGGAGATGTAGCCTAAGGGTTTTCGTATGCTCCAGGGCCTGGATTAGTATTCTGAGCGTCTATCGTCTCAGCTAAATTATTCTCTATCAACCTTTATCCAAAGCAGCCAGCTTCTGTCTCATCGTATACCTCAGTCCAACATTATTTTCTGGCTAGTATGCTCCTGGGCCTGGTACTTTCAAAGGCTCCAACTCAATATGCCCTCTAGGTTTAGTCAACTGAATTAACACTCTGCTACATCTCTGCCGATCGCCAGTGAATACCCCTTCTTCTTAGTGGCATTATCCTCGAATACAGAGGGACTTTTGTAACGGGTGGACCCAGGAGAGCAGGTCAGATCAGTCGTAAAGTCCGACTTGCTGCCATAGCCCAGAGCAGCCCCCTTCTTGGGTTTAATAAAGCTACCCAGCTAATAAAACTTATCGCAGCTGCGTATACAAAGAATTACTAGATTTGTTATTGAGAGAACCTTCCCGTTTTGCTAAAGGTCCACAGATTTTTGGAAACTGAAGTGTTGAGTGGGTTCTTGTTGACCTGGTTGCAGTTATCGACGGAGTCTATGCAGAAGCTTTACTTCATGGGATATTAGGACTAATTTACAATAAAATTTACTCTCTCTTCCCATATTAAACTATCAAATTAGTCAACAAATATTTACTGGGTGGTATTGAGAAGTCAACTGTGGATGCTATCTTTCACCCTAATGTGCATACCTTTAATCCAACACTTGATGAGAAGTTTAATATCCCATTATTCCTCGTTCCATAATGAGTGCCAACAAAGTACACCGAATATTAACCCATCCTCATACCAACCAATATAACTTATTAATTTGTGTAAAATAATGTTAAATCAGAAATTTGAAAATGGTCTCGGCTGCCTATTGGCTTTGTTGTTGGGAACCCATTAATTCACCACTACCTGCTGCATCTCACCAATATTTTATTCATCTTCCAGTAAATCTGACAGCTATCTTATTGGGGTCTGTGGTGGCTTCTACTCTACCATTCTCCGTAGCTCCTGCTTCGGAATCTCAGTCACTTTACACGACACTCTCTTAATCTGCTGTAATTTCCCCTGAGGAAGTGGTTACTGCATGTAGATCACTGGTGGCGAAGGATACAGTACGTGGCTATGGGGAGACCTCGATACCGAGATAGCCCTACCAATAGAAATACTTCGTTTGTTAGAAACCGCAACACACTGATAAGGCTGTCTAATGCTCTGAGTTTGCATGACTGTCGGTTGGTTGGTGATGACGTGCAGGAGAGTCTGTCTGTTGGTGGGCAGGGCAGTGGGCATGACTGGTTAGTGCCTGATAATTTGTCTTCTCATGGTAATATATTATTGAAAACAATAAACAGTTACATTCAAATTGTGTTTTGAAACAGCCAACTATAATTCAACTCTTCTACTAAATCACTAACACTGGAATACCTTCCGCCAGAGGATTCTGGATGGAACTGGTAAATGTAGGGTTTATTTTGCGGAGGATCTTCCTCAGAGAGACCATCCTTCTTGGTTAACTTTCCTATTTATTGGCTGTTCTGAACTCTTACCTATACTCGGTTTATTTAGGCTTCCGAGGTTAGATCTTGGGTAGGGATTAACCTGCCCTATTCTTTAATATCTTAAAGTATGCACTCTACCTATTTATTAGTTCTCTCTGCTTGTCGTACTCTCCCAACTCTGTGCGCACCTTCCTGGACAGAGATTCTGGATTTTAGTACTGGACAGCCACCGATTCTAACTTGGGTCTTGGTCTCTCCTTCCTCAAAACTATATCCTATGGATTAATTGTAATAGACACAGGGTTATTCATGTGCATGGGTCTGTGCTGATTACTATTCAGAATAGTAGGACCTGATTCTGCTGATTCGGGATGAAGGTAAATTCTATCGCGATGATTTTTATCTTTCTACAATATCTTTATGTGATCGAAACTAGCACTGGGTCTACTGTACGTTTCTACCCTCCTGAATTTATCCTTATCCAACCCGTACCCTCCCCATATCTTCCCATAATAGTGCTTTTTGCCTTTGCCTTCATAGAAGTTGCTATCTCCGTCTGTCGGATAGTTCACTCTAGTTCTCAAACTGAGTTTGACCCGACTGCTCTTGTTCTTGTGTCTGCTGTCCATACTCTTCATACCGATAAATATAATTTATTAGGTCGTGCAATTTGGACCAATTCTTAATTCGTCATTATTATGTTACAGTTGTTGTGTGCGTCTACTAGCGGATAGCTAAGATTAATTTAGAATACAACTTTAGGGTATATCATCCTCATCATTTTTTGGCAAAGTGTACAATGCCCACTATCAGTCCAAGCAGAATCAGTCCCAGGAATACATCAAGACAGCAACGATGTGGTTTCCTGAACTTCTCCACAATGTCCTTCAACTGTTTATTCGCATCAACTAGCTTATTGTTGACACTATCCACCTTATTATTCAGATTATCGATCTGCTTCGTCGTATGGTCAATAGCATTTCCCATCTGAATAGCCTTCTCCTTCCACAGATGGGTCTTATCAATCAAATCGCCCACCTGTTGATCGATAAGCTCATCATTCTTCTTCCACTTATCCATTTGCTCCATTTAGAACTGAGAAGCCGCCTTATTCTCCTCCTTTCTAATTCTCTTATTCCCTTTCTTCTTATTACTGGGTGCGTCCGCCAGTAATCCTGACCTAACATCAGTGATAGTAAGATTAGGCTATTTGAACCCTCTGGCGCTTTCCTCCCCATTCATCAGATCCCGATAGTTGACCATCTGTCCCCTCAGTATCTCATACATCTCCATGTTCTTCTCTGGAGGGTTCTTTTGTTTTTTAAGATAAGCATTCATAGTCTCCAGCTGCTTCTCAATATCCTCCACCTTGATATTGATCTCATTATCAATCTTGATGTGTTCAGCTCCAACCTTCTTCCTATCCTTCTCTTTCTGCTTTTAACTAATGTAGTGGAAACCGGCCATAATCTCCTCCTTCATCACAATAAACTTATCCCTGTTCTTATCCATGCTCTGATAAGCCTCCTTCCCACCCACTCTTTTATTGATATCCATTGCTCTCTTCATGAAGTAGTTGATCTGAGATGAGAGTGCTGTCATCTAGTGTCAATAATTAATTATAGTTTAATCTCTTAATTGATCATTTCTATGGCTTCATCAAAGGAAAAGCTATTACTTACTGGATGTTACTGCTATTAGTGAATAGCATTACCAGACGGTCTATACCTATGCCCCATCCTGCACAAGGTGGTAGACCATATTACAGGCTCTACACAAAGTCTTCGTCTTCGGGGGTGAACTTTCGTTGCTGTTCGGGATCGTTCAGCTCAGTATAACTGTTGACTACTTACCAGCCACCAACAAACATTTCAAATCTCTAGCATAGTTATTTGTTTTAGGGAAGAGACTTGGCGAGAGGAGAGAGTACTCTGGGATGGTTGGTTATAAAGAGAGGGGAGCAAGCATTCTAT
>JAOXNN020222624.1:0-14599 GCA_028571205.2 Hydropsyche betteni
GAAAGCAAGGGGAGAGCTGGTTGTATTCAATTTTATGGCGAAATTTTTCCATCATGATGGGAAAACTTCTGAGCTCGCCTATCATTAATTATTTGTAATTGATTTTATCGTTTTTAAATAAATAAGTCTCTATCAAATATCTGTAGCCTCCTAAACATCAGTTAACACTGAGACTGCTTTATTAAATCAAATTTTACTAATATTCAATCAACTCCTTACGTATATCACATTATATTCGAGTTATACCAGCTGATCAGTCGAGTGATAATGTTCTTACTTCTCTCAGGCTATCTACCAATGTCTAAGGGTTGCTCCAATTTGCACAATACGCTATGCATCTACCCTCGCAAATAATAGCGGCAGTAAAACAAAGGTACTTGATTATCATCTACACATGGGTTGGGTAGTTTTGGTTTGAAGTTGACCAGCCTAGCCCCTATTACATGGCTCTGCACTAAGACAGTTATGTCATAAAGTTCGGTTTAGTGCTCATTAAATTTGTCTCTGTCTAACTAGGCGATGCTCCTAGCCTATTGCTAAACTACTTCAGGCACCTTTTTAGCATCATATTCTTTAGAATGTATTTTTAAGCTAGAGTATGATCCATAAAAAGCCTTCAGGATAACCAGTCCGGCAGTCTTACTCTAAATTCTAAGGCTGGCATCAGCCTGAAGTTTAACGTTATCTATCATTTTACTCATAATATTCCGATCCTCTGATAACCTTCCGAAATTCTTTCTCAGATGGATGGCCTGTCTTCTCTTACTCTGCAAAGACCTACTCTCCTGCAACCTAAACAGCGCGTAAGACCCTACAACAATAGCAAATTTAATGAGCATCCACCTCCAACTGACTCCCTCAGTCACAAATAGAGGTAGCTTGATGATTTGATGTCCCTTCATTATCTTAATTTACAGGATGTTGTGGGGGCCAAATATGCTTCTCAATTCTATTCTATTCTGATTACCCAGTGAGTATTTTATGCCGTAAACATACCCAATGTTCAAGGTAAGCTGCTATGGATTCGTCATGGCATCGAGGCCTAGGCCGAACCCACAGATTAATGCGCAGTTGTTGGAGATTTACCTTTAGTACCCTAGTTGTACATCAGCTAAGTTAGGGTAGTACTGCATGGCGCAGAATTTAGACGTATTTTACTTATTCTGGTTCACTTACATCGTTAGATTGGTGAAGTTGGTGTCTGCCATAAAATTGATGTCGTTTGAGAAGTTTTTCTAAATGCCCACCTTTGGGAAGGTTAGGATACAAGGTTCTACCATTACGATAGGACTAAATTTAATAGTCATATCTGGACTAATCCTTTTAGAGAAGTTGAGCTCGTCGTTGATGCCTCCCGGAGTGATGAGTAACTCGTTGCTGAGGAGAACCCCGTCTAACTTACCTTTCCAGAACCTCTTCGATGAAACTATCTTAAACGTATTCTTGGGAGAGTGTATATTGACGAGTTAAGCAGATACCTCCACAGTATTGCTTAAATTAACGATCTAGGGTGTGGCCATAGAGAAATTAGACTACATTCTGAGATAGTATTAGCAATTACGAGGGCATAAAGGGGCTAAAGCGATGTTCAGTGTTATTGTTTGGAGGTTTTGTGAGGCAATCTACGTTCACATAGCCATTCGCCTGCATTTTGGTTAGGTGCTACTATCGGAATCCCTCCTCTTGAAAGTAGTTGTGAAATATTAGCTCTTAAACAGCCTGCTGCGACTAAACTTGGTCAATAGTTGCCTAATACTCTGCAAACTAGTTGGGGCTCTACTCCATAACCTGTATGCCTGCCATCCCAAACTGCGTGTATACGTATTTCCTTAGAGGAGTAGACAAAGCTTTGTAGGCAGCATCAATCTTAACAAAGTATTCCTTGGCGAGTTATTTCTGGTCTGGGTGTTTGTCAGGGTGGAATACCTTGGAGAGCATAAGAAAACGTTATCGGATTTGTTCCTGGGTGGCGTTTTAGTCGATTTGTAGCAATTTGTAGGGGTCTGTCTATGGAATATCTTATTTCATCCAGAATTAAATTGTAATTAGTGCACTAAATTATTCGTCGTCATATTAACATTCACATTGTACTAAGTATTACGAAATACGATAATTGCAATGTAGTCAACAGTATTATTTTGAAATAACCTGTCGTAATAAGCACAGCAAGTATTTAACATAATCTAATAACTTTACAATCAGAATAAAGTGCTCTTCAGGGCCTCACTGATCAGCGCCTGGTTCTTCTCCACTGTTTTATTTATCACTTTCTTCAGTTGTGCCCCCTTCTGCTTATCCTTATTGTCAACAATCTGCATTAAATATCGCTTACGAACACAAACTCTCTCTTACAGAGTTACTGGCAACATCCCCCAACTTCATCAATATTCTCCTGGTAGTAATTAATGTTGCTGTAGAAGGGGGAGCTGCTCAGGTGGCTCATCCAGTACCTCTGCCACAGAGACTCGATAACATTGTTATCCAGATCGTTCTGGAAGAGCTAAACCTCCAGCGAATAGTATTTATTGTAGTTAACACCAAACTCAGCAATCTTCTTTAAAGGTATATCGGTGGGACCTTCCGAAGACTCCTGAATTTTTGAGGTGTCGTAGTTGGGAGGGAATGTTCTGAAGGCTCCTATTTCAACTCTCTCTGCATTATACTTTGATTACCTCTGGTGATTGTTCGAATGGGATCGATAACGATAGCCAACCACGGTTCAGGACTCATCTGATAGTTACTTTGGGTGGCTACATCGATTCTTGAGAGCCAGCAACCATAACTTGGATGGGAATGATACCATCCGATAAATGGGAAATTGCCTAGCTTCTAGCCAAGCTCACTGAATTCTAAATGAATAGCCAATTACGAATTGTGAAGTTATCGGCTTCAAGCCCAGCATTAACAGTAACTTAGGTAGCTTCCACTGGTAGGGCGACCGAATCTAATACGATGAACTCACCAGCTCGAGTGTAGTAACCTAAATGTATTAGTGACTTCGTACCCATGAAGTGCCCCATAACCTCAATGTTCCCTCCCATCTGCGCATGGTTCAGCATTTTGATTAGAGCCATAAGAGATATTTTCACTTTCTTGAAGAACTTGGGATCTGACCTGTGAGGCTTAGTGGCTAGTATATGCTCAATCTCGCTATTCGCGTATTTGAGGTCGTAGAGTTTGTCAGTGGACTTCAATTTAGTGGCCTCACTGCGAATCGCCTTTATCCAATCCATTAGATACCGATTACGATTATTATTTATAAATCAACCATTCAGACACTATTCAGGGTTTCCTGGTAGTTGCGGGAATTTCTTAAAATACAATCAAAAGTTCATTTTTTTAACGGCGTCCCTTCATCTCTAACGGGAACCTCTACTACTATTGGATGATTCCCCCAATTCTTAACTCTACACTCTAACGTTAGTGTTGTACCTCTGTAATAACTATTTGTTGGTTCAATTAGTGCTGAAATCCCCCTCATTTATTTTAGGTTTAGCCTCAGCCATCTAGAAGAAGAGTTTATAGACTCACTTCCCGTTCACGATTGTGGTTTCCCGGTAGGAGAATCACTGATCAATTGACGCAGTCTGTCTTAATTGGTCTTTATTGTATTTATCTAACCCAATATTTTGAGATAACAGCAATTAAAACCGTTATTATCGACCTATTTGAATATTCTAACACAAGCACTCAGTTCAACGACAATAGACCTCTACACCAGAAGCCAGATTGATGTGTATGGCCTGCTAATTTGAATGTGACACATCTTTCACGCATAGTTATTTGTTATTTAAAATATAACGAACAGGTCCGGCCATCCTGGAAATGAAGGCAAGTGGAGGGCAGTTCCACGCCTAAAATAGATTTAGGCCAAAATACTTAAATTGAGCAATAGGAGAGCCGAAGTATAAAAAATGCTGAAAATTTATGAATGTTTTACAGTTTGACAACCGAATCGAGCAGACAGTTAGATAGGGATGCAAAATGACCACAGATCATTGAATAAAGGTGTGGGGGGAGTGAGTTAAAAGGAAGTGATTTTTTTATTTAAATTGAGTTTTGGGAAATAATAGGTATTATGAATGTATAATAGCGTAGATGCCTGCTTAATTCAAAGCGAGACTTTACTAAGTAGGTTTCGTAGTGTGTTATTGGGCTGGTATACTAGTCCACTTTGGCTTAAATCTAGAAGTACAATATTTTACCATACTTTAGATTAGTTGGTTTTTGCTCGAAGTGATGTAGCAGAGTTGGCTGGCAGAACCAGAGTTCTTCGGAGAGAAGAGTGCAATCGAGTGGGATCATTTAGAGTGCTAAATGGTTAGGAAGAGAGGGTTTCCAAATAATTATGCGAGTTGAGTGATCAACAAGGATGTAGGTAGGTCGATTGAAAAGAATGGATAGGGTTAGGCTACAGCCAAGGGGCGATCCATCGTAAGGGAGAAGAAAGAGGGCAGAGCTGTTTTTATGACAATGTTTTGAATTCACAAGTTCCAGTTCAGGGTTTCAATAGGGGGTTTGGGTATTAATGATAGCTTTCATATTCTAAATTATCGTCTAGAACGACCCATTCTATGAGTTCAGATGGGCATCACTCAGAGCACCCTTTAAATTATGGAAAAAGAGCACTCACTTTATAATATTTAATCACCATGATTTCTCCAGGAATAATGGGTCAGCATATTATAGGGTACCCATAGTTCGGTGTGTACCCGGGACCTCCAGTCGAAAGCTATTATGTGATGCTCCCATACCCTTTCCAATAACCTCTGCAGTACGACTACACAATTTTTGGAATTCAGAACTTCCGTTAAGGCGAATAAATATCGGCCAAGAGCGAGGTAGATGGAAGTGGCCTCAAAACATAGCAGCCAAGCGCAGGTCCGAAGATCTAAAATATATCGGAGACCAAGTTAGTGGATGTGGAAATTGGTAGAACTGAGAAATTAAAACGCCGTAAAAAAACTAAAAAGCAATCAAACGAAGTAGAAGAATCAGAGTGGGTATAAAATTCCTCTGGTGAAATCGCCAACAGTGCTAATGGTTAACGCAGCAGAAAAATAGTAGTAAATTTTCGAAGATTTTAATTTAATTTTTAATGCATTAACTCAGGTTAAAAAACGCAGATACAAGCAAAATGCCAACCGGAACATCCTCACCAACATAGGCAACCAAATGATGACCTTTCTGTGTTCTCCAAAGAAGTCTAGCCACCTCGTCGCTTAAATCATTGCAAAAAACCGCTACCCCTTTTAACTCAAACACTACTACAGCTATGCCGAAAAGATCAAAAAACATACTGACTACTATCTGAACGTTGAGAAAATGCAAAATATTTGGAATCACCACCAGGAGAAGAATAAGGAGTTCGGACTAATCATCCGTACTCTCTCCGAATGGTACCTAAAGTGGACTCTGCCTCTCTCAATACTCACCTCCAAGAAGATGTCATCAGATTCCAGGATGCTACACATCAGAGCCCGTACACTCCTTCTGAAATCCATCAGAAACTCACCATAATAATGACCTTTTACACCCTTTTTATATTAAATACTGCCCCCTACGACAACTCAACCACTCCATACTTACCTATCAATTTCCCTTCCGGGGCAGCCCTCCTATCCCGACATTTTGGTGGATAGTTGTATGAACGGCTTATTTCGTTTAGAATATAAGATGAAAGCGTAAGGGGTTAATTACAATATCAGATAAATATACAACTAAGGCTTAGCCGACCTATTGATATCGAACGCAGAGTACATGTCAAATGGTCAATATATTAGCACTTAATCTTCTCATAGAAGAATTAAAGGTTTTATAATTTTCTTGGCCTAGTTAAACTTCGCTGCTAAAAGCCCCGTCTCCTCTTTCTGGAAGAAGTCCTAGGCAGGTCTCAGAAAGCTACTGACTAAGGGCACTTACACTCCTGTATACCACAAATTATACGCTAACCTAGTTTAGAATGATGGAATATGACGCGATCCTCCAAACTCTCCACTCTCTACAGACAACCCTACCGCTCATCCTTCACCTCCTTCTTTCCCGACGTCTGCTCTTGTTTAGTCGCCTCGGAAACACCCTGCTCAATATTCTTGTTATCTGAATTCGCTTCATTTTAGGGCTATTGTGCCACCTTCCTCATCGCTTAGTACAACATCTTCAGTAGTCCGGACTGAGGCTGCTCCGGTGGTTTCGATACGCTACTTTTTCTTTTGATGGTTGGCTGGACAGGGGGTAAAGGACCCTCTTCATAGTCTGCAGCCTTAGAAGCTCTCTTGACGCTGCTCAAGCGATTCCCTCGACTTCCTGAGTCTCGCTAAAGTTACTTGTGAAGTGTTAATGGTTGCTCATAACGACCTGGACCATGATAGGAGAGCCCGTCTCAGGAAGAATGCAGCGTAGCCAGTCGGAGTCTTCCTAATGGTGTGAGTTCTGGTTGGACTTATCGGACTAGTTGTCTACTTCCTGGTGCTCCTTTGCTTTGGCCTTCTGAAAACTCTAAGTTAATGGTCACTGAACCTTCCTAAGTTAGCTAATGCTTTAAGCGTAGAGCTGGCTGGCCACCCTCTGCCGTCCACTCCTCCTGACTTGAGGTTGAGGTTCGTTGTGCGAGTCATGTTAGGACTACATTTATAGTTTAACACTATTAATGTCAGATAATCACAGTTTGATGAAGATCTTGAACCTGAATAGAATGTACGCCACCAAACTCCATAGAACTGCGAAGAACACCGAGAATACTGTAGTACATACAGTTGGATTTGAAATCCAAGTCCTGAAAGCATAGTGGTAGAACTGGGCCCATGCTGATTTGCCGTCTATCTTGATATAAAGAATTAGGAATATTGCCAGGAGGTCCATTAAGACGAATATTGCTAAAGGGTTCATTCCCAACCATAAAAGTGGTCTTGTAATAATATCAATGATCTTTTGGGCAGTTCCTTTTACAACGTCTACCAATAGAACCATTATGAGTAGAGCTGCCCCCGATATCCCCACAGTTATCAGGGCGAAGCTGGTGCTCCACAGTTTTTTGTTGTAGGGCATCATAATATACACAACCAGACTGAGAACAATCATAAAAACAGCCAACCCGAACCATTTTTTCAATATTAGAGTTCGGTTATCCTTGTTATCTCGCATAATTAGGCAGAAACAGTATCCCCCGTAAGCTGTGAAGATAGCACTCAATGTGGAGAACATGCCTTAAGGGTCTGTAGGTTCTGCTTTAAACATATGGTTATGGGTCAGGAATTTGAGGTCGGCATAGCGTGAGAAATTACACTCGTTTGTTAGATTATTCACTCTTGTGCAACTTGGTCCATCTTCAAAAGCGATCATAAGGCTGGTGTAGACTGCCAAAAGGAAGATCACTAGCATAGCCCCATACTTTCTCAACTACTTATCAGCAAAGAGTGTTCCAACATGAATCAGCACTACTGAAAGGTAGCATAAACTAATGCGTTGGAGGATACCAGTCACTCTGACAGTCGTAAAATCAAATTTCCTACCAATAAGATTGAGGAGAAAACCGATGGCAAATAGCCCTATTATCCTTCCGATAGTTCGAATAGGCTTGAAAGGTTTCCTTACTGCTAAAGGCACAGCAAATCCCATAATGAAAAGAAAAGCAGGGAATATTAGGTCAGCAGTTGATATTCCATTCCATTCGGAGTGTACGAGAGCCCATAATCCATGAGCTTAGTCCCCTTGGTTATCAACCAGAATCATTCCGATCATAGTAAGCCCCCTGTAAATGTCAATAGCCTTGATCCTTTACTTAGGAGGTGGACTAGCTACAGGCACCATTTCCGGAGCATCACCATGAGAGTCTCTGAGGGTGGATCCACTTTCCCTGTTAATGAGCATCTCTGTATTGTCGCTCATGAAGGTATTTTGATTAAGATATTAAAAGTAATAGACAAAATCAGGCTATGAAGAAGTTCGATAGGTACGAGCTGACTAGGTTGTGGCTGGGATCTCCCGACAGAACTATACTCACATCGCAAAGGTTGACTGTCTGGACGTCTCTATTGTTTCTGTAGACCAGAAGGATGAGACAGATTATCAGTTTCAAAAATATCTGCCCTATTAATATAAACACTAACAGCTTGTACCATCCTGAATTCATTGGAGTTAGCTGCCCGATAGCACCTACGTTCCAGTAGTTCTAAATTAATAGCGGAGTTACCTGTGTTTTGAGGATGAGCCATACCGAATCTTGAATGATACTCACTATTAGAAGGATGAGAGTGAATCTTATGTACAACCGGTCGAAGTAGTTTAGACCGAAGATTGCGATCAGAGCGAGAGCGCATAATAAGCTTAAGAAGTGGTACTTGCTAGTCATGAGCAATAACTAAGAGCAAAGAAAAGCGATTGTTAGGAAGAACAGTAGTGTAAGTGTTTTGCTTGATCTTCTGAAAAATATCTGGGAGTGGGTTTTAGTGGCAGCATCGGATGCGTGACGTTGCATTGATGTGTACCCTTGGGAGAGAATAGGCATAATTGCAGATTGGTTGAGCCGGTAGGTAGCATCATCCTTAGCGAACGGAATGAGTAGGTTTTTTAGGTCAGCATCGTAGTCTTTGAAATCTTCCTGTAACTCATAAATTTATTGATCGAGTATACGAACCCGTTGATCCAGTTCGCTGGTTCTCTGGTCGTCCTGAATACCCCTCAGAGACTGCATCTCTCTTTCCAGCACCTTCTTCTCCTACGTCTTTGAGGCTAGTTTCGCTAAATTAGAATAGAGTTACCTTCGGTTTGTTGGAGTCTATCGGTAAGTATATCCTTCGCTTAGACGATCGTTTTTATGTATTGATTGAGGGTCACCTGTTCCTGTGAGTTTTTGGAACACTAATCCCACAGCTATTGGTGGATATCGTTATTGAATGCTGTTTGGATGCCTCTCTGTCGCATCAGTTTGGTTAGGGAAGCATGGATCTCCGGGTAGGTAAGCAGAGAGTTTTCGGAGATTCCGATTTGCGCGAAGTCATTTGCAATATTTACGTAGGTCATATTTAAAATTATCTTAGAATCGTTAGAGGAATCATCATCACTTTCTATCCGCCTCCTCCAGCGGAACTTTTTTCTACACTATCGTATAAGTTGCTGTGCGGGCCTTTGCCTCGCTGAATCCTAGCAGCTTATCCCTTTCGCCTACTGCTTTGCTGAATAACTCTCGCTTGCTCTTTAAGTAATCCAAGAATTTGAGCTTCATCTAGCGGCGCTTCACCTATATCTAGCCCTTTAGAGTTGCAAGAATATCCTCATCAGCTTGTTAGAATCTGGGTTAATGTTTAAGTACCTTTTCTTAATGTTCTTCCAGTCATCAGCCAGTTCTTTTTCGAGTTTTGCATTCAGGTTTAATTTGGTGCGTGGTCTCCAGTGTACATCAGCAATGGAGCCTCCTGCTGACATCGAGTCTTTCCATAGCTGCTATCCAAGAACACTCCAAATCTGAATACTCTTGCTTTCGTAGCTTCCCATCACTACGAACCTTCCAGAGTTATCGTATTAGCAGTAGCTCATGTATGCATAGTTCCCTGATTTAATGACATCCATTGAAATCCTATTTTTAGTTTGGTCTTTGTTGATAAACCCAAAAGAGTAGTGACCCCTGGATGGTGATTCTGTATCGTTATTAAAAAGCATAAAGAAAGTTCCATTGCTAGCTAGCAGAACCTTCTTAGTCGTAGTACTCTGTATCTTTGCTATGGGTTTAATTGAGAGTATTTTATCAGAGTTATCTTCGATTGAGTAGAATTGAGTGTGGTATTTGTCTTGGATAGCGTTGGAGGAATCATCTCTAACGACAACTGCGAACCTATTGTTGAATTTATCAAAATTGACGTCACACACTTTATCGGGTATGTCGAGGGAATCCACTTCTATGTCTTTCTTTTTAAGGTTGCCTATCTGAATACATGTGGAAACTATTTTCTTCTTGGCCATCTTTCCCATCACGATTGCCACCCACTCTCCGGTCTCTGCAAAGTGCGCCTATCCATTGCCAACATCATGCGCCCAAGTCTTCCACTTTAATTCTGATAGTTTAGGCACTTAAAACAGTGCTATTTTTGTTGTGGCTTTCGATGAAACCTTCTGTGCTCCGTAGGACAGACATATTAAGAGATTTCGGATAGGATGCCACTCTACCTTTTGGATGTTGGGAGCAGTTATGAATATTTTGTTTTTAGATTCATCCTCGATCATGTGCATTCCAGGTAACTCGAATACACTCACGCATTAGGCTCTATTGAACAGACCAGCAATATATCTTGAATCAGGCGAAAACTTAAAGCTATTGAATGTCTGGTTGTCTTAGGCCTTGAATACTCTGAGCTTGGTTCCATCGATAACACTCCAAACTACGAAGTTCTCCTGGTCAGGGGCATAGACTGTTCCGTTGAAAGAGAACATGTAGGCTTCGTTGGGCGAAAATCTGACGTTTTTGACCCCTAGATGGTTGTAGGAGCCTAAACCGGACAATTAAGGGCCTCCAAACAATTTAAAGTAAGTATCAAAATATGTTACTAGGTACGTGCCCTTCGGAGAGAACTCAACTTGTTTAACCTTCTACAGGAACATGTCAGGAACAACATCATCTACTTCCTTTTTCATGAAATCATACCATTTTACATGGACCAAGCTGCCCTCCCTATAAATAACCTGGTCCCTAAAACCCTTATCAATGTTAAAACTCTGCAGGATTCCCATATCAGGGATTTTAATCGGCTAATACTTTTGAGGAGTGTTGAGCGTCTCTTGCACTTTCTTAATTGAATCACATGCCACTGTGTGCTTCTTATCGATCATGAGGTTATCGATGTGATTTATGCAGGCCTCTGCTTGTTCACTTGTTTTGTACTTCAGATAGAGAATACGGTTCTTCGCCCCATCAGAAGGTGAACCTAATTAAACTGAGATGAGACCATTATTGGTGCCGACATTCTTGAGATCGAGTATTCTCGTCTGGAAGAAGCCTAGGAACTTCCTGGCTACATCTTCCGTAGGGAGTTCAGGAATGCCAGAGACAATTACATAGTTGCGTAATGAGAGATCGAGTTATGGTTTAGCGAATTTTTACAGCTCTTCTGCGTCGATTTACTTAGCTGCCCTCTTGATGTATTCTTAGAGCTAGGGATCCTTGGTGATTGCTTACGAGAAATCGATTTACTTTGTGAGGTCGACCATATTGTTGAAATTGATATACTCTTCTATTAATAATAAAGTTCGGATTGTTTAAACAATCCCTCAACTCAGATGAAATTTAGAGCAGGCTGCCCTTCGTCTATAATCTGTGTTCCGAAAAGATGGTTGGTAATAGTGGAGACTTTATATGTAATTATCGACCAAAATCTAACTACTTCGGTATTTCTGACGTATTGGCGTCTTGTTATTGACGCAAAGAATAAGAAAATGTTTGTTAGCAAAAAAATTGGAATTTGAGTCGTGTTTAATGAATGTTCTAAAGTTAAGAAGTAGAAAATAGTAAACAGTTTACTTTAGGCATTCGATATCCAAACTCACCCTTTACCTCAAATTAAATTTGGTCTAATAGTTCATTTTAGATAAGATTCAGGAAATACTGAAAGTAATTTTGTTGTTGTTGTTGTAAGCCATTAGACTTACAACTGCCCGCTTTAGATAACATCCTTGCCAGTTACTCGCAAACTAAGCTTAAACTAAAAATAATTGTGTTTCGCAGTACATAGTTTAGAGTCACACCAAGATAAGCATTAGCTTCGTTTGGGTCAATACTAAAGAATTCTCAATCTCACAATATTATGGAATCATGATAGTCAAATAAGGAATACTTGCTTTCAGTTTGATTGTTGATAAGCATAGTTGATAAACTTTTCATAGCTGTTAGTTGCCAAAAAAGACGAGAGATAATTGGGAGATACTATGAACTGATTTCAATCTCTTTCAGATTTTTCGGTGGTTTTAAATATCGTAGGCATAGGATGTTTATAGTATCAATTACGAAAACTATCATGGTTGAACGACAGCAATAACAGCTATCACTTAACCTTAAGGGCACGCTCTATAAGCTGAAGAAAGTCAACATTCGGATGACCCTAGCCTAGTTTAGGAAAAAGTACCTCTAAGATGCTGGTGACGCAATTTTCCTCGATAAAGACAAGGACTTCGTTATGAGGAAAGCCGAAGCCGACTTTACTGTCTAGGATGCCATTGCCAATAATACCATTTATGTACAGAGTCCTTAAAAGCCCATATCAAAAGCTCAGGATATCATAACAGAAGGTTCGAAGCCTCGAGACTTTGTGTTGTTCATCGATAAAAGCAGACAGATACTAAAGAATTACAACCCTAAGACTACACTCAAGAATTTAAAATAGCTCATAACCAAATTGTAGCCTGGGAAAGAATACAACTTTGTTGATAAGAATGGGTAGTTAATTAGCTCATTGTCAGAATAAGGAGTGACTATTGATGAGATTGCAGAAAAAGACGTCATAACTGTGAAGGTCAATTGCAAAGGAAAAGGCATAAATCAAGAGGACATCTAGGAGAGAACAAAATAAAAGGAAAAGAAAAAATAGAAGGTTAAGAAAAATTTGGAATAGCTGTAAGCTGTTAAATAAAAATTGAAAAAGCTGGGGGATTAAACTAAAAATAGGAATTTAAACAAATAGCTTTCGGAAATTGACGACTAGTTGAAGCAACTCGGAGCAAAGGGGATCTCTCTTTAAGATCCGCAAGTATTAAAGAACATGGAAACTTTTTTGAAGACCTAACTCAAAACTTCCGAGTAGTTTATCAAGTAACTGTAAAGCTCTAAAGACATGCCTCTTACAGATGTGCTCAAAAAGAACGGGACGGTGCTCAAGGTGTTCAATCTTTATAAAAAACGGGTTAGTAAGGACAGGAACATAATTGACTTCAATGCTACCGAAATCAATACAGTCAACCAAGGTAGATCAGCTTAGTCTAGAGACTTTATGACCTTCGACAGTAAGTAAAAGTAGGCAGTCATACAAAATCTGAATCGTTCAAAAGAAACGGACTCATTTTCAACTACTGCTAAAGGTTTTTACAATGGCATTAGTGCTTCTATTTCGGCTGAGAGAAGCTCAATAAACGCAGAGTCAACGATGACAGTAAAAAGAGCTGTTAAAAAGGGATAGACCATATACTAGCTTCATGCAGCGGCTGGTGTAGCTTTAGTTGTATAAATTAAATATGACTTGGTCGCCCTGAATAAATAGACAATTCAGCAGTTCTAGAGCGTTTGCCGTATTATCGAATAAAAAAAGAAATCCCGATAAGAGACCATAGAACTGCTCAAATAATTTATGTAAATGTATGGGGCATTTGTGTAGGTGGGAGATTACTCCCTTGGAGGGACCTATATGGCTGAAACAAAGATCACCCTATAACAGTAGGCTGAAGCCAACTAAGCAACTTACATTTTAAAAAAAGAGACCTCTCTGTCCATACAGGGGTCAGTAGGAGTTGGATTTGTGCAAGTTGGGGTCGGCTACAGCCAGTCCGACGTAAAGGAAAAAGGTACCAAGAATGAGCAAAAAAGCAAATCGACCCAATACAGTGTCTAAAGAAACTTTGATTGCTATCCTAATATCAAAAATAGGGAAAAATGGAGTTAGTGCATACAAATATGTAGGGACAGCTGGAAGGTTATAAATTTCGTTGGACAGCAAGTTGGAATGTCGCAAATACTTGGAAACTCTATCAACAGAAAACATCTTCCTTCCTACCTGAATAAGATTTTGTCAATCATGAAATAGATTGAAAGTGACCCACCAATAAAATAAGCTCAGGTATAGCTAATAAAAAACTTTCGTAATAAATTATTGATGCAGATAACCAAAATCTTGGAGTGTAGTAGGCAATCAGACTCTCTCACATGCCCAATATTGTCTAATTGGATGTCGGTAAAATATAGGTAACATAGGTAAAAACAAACTGGGAGACTAAGGA
Source organism: Hydropsyche betteni (assembly GCA_028571205.2). Lineage (NCBI taxonomy): Eukaryota > Metazoa > Arthropoda > Insecta > Trichoptera > Hydropsychidae > Hydropsyche > Hydropsyche betteni. The sequence goes on from JAOXNN020222624.1 coordinate 13,972, forward strand.
GCTAAGTATCTATCGAAAATAACTTTCTTAAGAAAACTCGATATCCGTAAAGGTGTCCTAACTTAGAGAGTAACTATCTAACAAAGATCGGAATCCGCTCAATAGCTTAAATCAAACGCTTGGAGAGTTTGAATGTTAGCGAAAACGAAATTGGGTCAGAGGGGGCAAAGTATTTGGCAAATTCGAAGACCCTATCAAGTTTGATAGCAATATGCTGCTAAATAGGCGACGAGGGATTCTAGTCGCTTTTCAATATGAAATCTCTCACTAAACTTTTGGACTTAAGTAATTTTTGAGAAACGCAGCCAACAACGGAATAAGGGCAGCGATATTTACACATCGCAATTTTCCATTTACCAACCTTTAGTAGCTCATCCTTAGTACCTCCATTGATAAAATAGGCAAAAACCCTATCGAAATGAGCTCGTTTTAGCTAATGTTTACATAGTGCAATGTAAAAATGTTAAAAATGGATGACTGCTGCCTTGATGAAAATGTAATTCAATTGGTGTTGTTAAAGCCTACTCTTATTCAAAATCTTTCTTTATGTAAGTCAAGACTAAATTTAGGTCGGAACACATTCAATCTGAAGAGTGGGCTAATACCTCGTATTCACGAACTCTAGGAT
>JAOXNN020222631.1:0-14590 GCA_028571205.2 Hydropsyche betteni
GCAGCAATGACCTTCCTGGTCTAAAAGAGACTCTCATGGTTTCGAGAGAAGACAATTTCTCGCTATGAGTGGGGGTGGTCTCCTTCATGAGAGAAGTCTTCCTAAATAGGAATTTCTTCTTCGCCTAGGATCTGATGGACTCTCGGAAGGTCTGTTTTGTCTAGCGAAGTTAGGAGTCGTTGCTAATAGGGGCAGTCTAACTTTAGATCAAGGTCTGCTTCAACTTTTCCTTACTAAGGATCTAAGGTAGCTGTTTGGGTTTGCTTCGACTCCTACTTCCAATATTTAAATTATCTGGGTTTAGCTTACTGTCGAGGTATTTCAGGGTTTAGTCGTTTAGTTAGTGCTTTCTCGTGTAGAGGTTGTGCAAGTTTTGGAGAAGGTGACTTTCAGCTGAGGACTGCTTGTAAATGGAAGAGAAACTATGGGATGGAGCGTTTTATTCGAAACCTTTCTGCAGGTTGATGATAACTTATGTTTATGAATTCTTTCTATCCTCCAACAGCTGATCGTTTATAAAATGGGAAACGACTACATCCTTGTTTGATAGGTATCCCTACCATATATCAATGGGATCTTCCGGTTATTATTCGAACTCTGCATCTAGGTGATAAGTAAATCTCTTTTCTATTGCCTCTCTATGAGTACTATAGAGAGCGTTATGCGACAAATTCACGTATTATAACTGCTCTACAGTATCTAGATAGTCAATTTGGTCAGGATCACTCAACTGATTTCCTTCTAAATCAAGAGCCCTCACAGTCTGATTGTAGCTCAGTTGCGACAGATCTTCAATCCTATTATAAGATACAAACAGGTCCTCCAGCACCGAAAAACCAGATATTCCTGCCAAATCCACCAAACCACAGCCAATCACAGTCAGTGAACGGATTTTCCAACCCGTACCTAAACATCTCAAGCTTTCCATATTACAAAAATAAAGCTGCAGCTATTTGAGATTGGCTAGATCGCTGGCGGATAGATTTCGGTTGATATTTGGATATTTCTGAGTGGTCCAGCCAGCATTATTTTTGTGCTACTACCCAGGATTATCCTCTCCATCATTATTGTACAGGGTATTTAAAAGATCCTGAGAGTGAAGGTTGGGAAGGTCGTTGGACTGCCGATAATACACTGCTCTGTATTTGATTGGTTATAGGCTGGTTGTAAAGACAGTTCTAGAGAATTTCTTCATTCCCGGACTATTATCACCCTTCGACGGCTGTCTGGCCTTAATTGGTCTCCTCAGCCCAGTGGAATTAGTTGTGAAGAAGCTTGTCTGGGTACTGGTGAAGTCAGTTTGCTGGGAGGAGCCGGGTGTTGGTTGGATACTGAGCTCAGAGTACTTATCAACTAATGACTGAAGTTCCTGAGGATGGATACTGCTAGAGAGCTAAGAGAGGAGGCTGCGCCTGGCACTTGCCATAGAATTTTGACAATTGAAATATAATTCGTTCGATGGATCACTATAAAAGCGACTGGAGCTCTCACAGAGGAAATTACAGTAAAAGAAAGAGTATGGGATTTATAAACATAAAGGACATTAACAAGAAAGCTCCAGATACTCACCATTCACCCTGAAGAAAACGACAAATACAATAATGATGAACCGCCATCTACAAAACAAAATCAAACTGGAGATCCTTACAAGTTGCCAGGTTGAGAACTCTCTCATTCAGGCGCAGTTATCTAGCACTCTCAGATGGTTACATAAGCGTAAAATGTATGTTTGTAATAAATACGATGTGCTTCTCATCATTTAGTAATTAATAAACGACGTAGATCAGTATCACCCGGCGATATTGGGTCTTATTTAGTGTAGATCAATGAGGTATTTGATCTTCATGTCTGGCACCCTTTTAAAGTCATAGCCCTCCTTCATAAGGGTGTCAAACTCTTCGCTGAGTTTTAGCAGGCTATCTCGGGAGGAGTCCGCATAGGCAAGCAAGTTAGGGAGATCGTCTTCGTTCAACTGGACTGAATAGAGCAAAATGTACAATCCTCCTCGTAGTTCTTCTCTATGACTCGTATCTTCTTCTCAATCTTCAGCTCCTCATTCTTTTCCGACAACTCCACTGTAAGGTTGGCACTGTACTTTCTGGTTCTCGGTGGGGGAGGCGCCATCAACAGCCCTGAACCTCCCTTGTTATCTTCGGTTGACGCCTGAATAAATGCATGAATACATCGAACGATCCCTTCATGTGAAGTATCTCATTGCACTCGTCGTAAATCTGTCTGGACTTCTTCTTGGCCATGTGCTTGAACTTGTTGGACCTGTTGGCCATCATTTTGTGTCTCATCCTCTTGTAGTAGACTTTCTAGTTGTTGAGCTTTAGTTTGCTCATCTCCAGCTTAGTCTTTTCGGCATGGTGCAAGATAGCCTCCACCTTCTAGTATCGGATCTTCAACTCCATAGCCTGCTGAGCACTCAGCTGATCCAGCGGTTGCTTATCCTTGTATTAGAAGTCAGGACGTATCCTGAATACGAAGAACCTGTGGACGGGATCCCTTGCGTTGATAGTCCAGTAGAGGAAGATTTTGAAGAAGACTTTGCCCATGAAGAAGAGCGCCAAGTCCCTCCTAAATGAGGCACTAAAGTAGCAGTAGTGCCGATATACCAGCCACACAACCTTGGTGATGGTTATCCAACACTCAGTATTCGCCAGTATGTTTTTAATGACCGAATAGAACAACTTGTAATCGATGGGGAGGAACACAATGTGCTCTTTGAACTTCGGAATGTTGGCCTACGACTCCGTGAATATCCCATCGATAATTTCGATGGTGCTTGTCACTTCGGGGACATTGTGGAGGTTGGTCTTTTTCAAAAACAGCAGCATAAATACGTTAAGCAGGGGTTTGTAGGCCACCAGCTTGTTGATGGCTTTCCGCATGATGTCGGATATTTTCTCTATGGGTCTGATCGACAGCTGGCCTATTAGTTCCGTCAGAATCTGGGAGAACCCGTGGATAGACAACCACTAAAAGAACTTAGCCTCGCTACTGATCACAATACTGCTGACATTGTCGACAAACTCAATGATGAACTCGTAGAAGTTGGAGTTGGATGGGTTGAGCATCCCAACGATGTCGTATTGTTGGATCGCCTACTTGAGAATGAGTTTGTTGGACTCCGACTGTGGCTAGGATTTGAGTATGTCGTCAAATATGCTGAGGTTTTTGAATATCTTGCTAGACTACTTGGACTAGTGAGGAGCCAAGAAGTTGGCGAATCCTAACTGCTAAATTTACTTCTTGGAGCTCTCCTGTTTGATCGCACTCAGTACTGTATTATGGAAGTCAGGGATCTTGAGGAAGCACTTGGAAAGGATAAAGAACTCCTGTGGCTGCTAGTGCTAGCAACCTTCTGCCGTATGGATCCTCTCCAGTGATATTTTTAGTGACTTGTAGATGAATTTCTAGTAGTGCAGGATTACCTATATCTTTTAGGAGACTGACTTCCTCTTCCTTTAAGGGCTGGTTTGCAAGCTCTACAGGTCGCTCTACGACAGCTAGAGGTGTTAGAGTTTAAGCTCCTCCCGCAGAAACAGTTGGCAGAGAGTTTTAAAGCATAACTAGTTCAACGAGATGCGTTTGTCCTCCAGGTACATCAGGAGGTTGAATCCGATCTCCAGCAGCAGAAGCTGGGCCTTGCACAGTTCCTCTTCAGAAGAATATTTGAAAATGAGTCTTTTCTTGTCGACGGAGTGTCTCAACGCCTCGTAGATCGCAAGAATATCCCTCTCGATATGGCGTTGGCTTGAGGGCAGGTGAGATCGAGGCACTAGACCCACATTTATGGATTCAGTCAGCTGTAGCACTGACTTTTCTATTTACTTCTTGAGCTTCACTATTTTGTTTATCTCCTAGCAACTTGATTTGTGCACCTTGCCGTCAGGGTGGATGAGGATGGATGCCATCCCCTCCTCAGTTCTGACGAACCCAAACAGCATCTGCTTGATGAAGAACGGCACTGTCAGGGTAAGGTTCATTGTAAACGTACCGAGTTGCTTTCCCTAGTTCCACAGTTTCTACACGATCGTCTCATTACGGACATCCTTACCCTCGAAATCCTTGATCTCCACCTCACTCGTCAGCAGCTTACTCAAACTGATAAAACCCTACGCAAAAAGCTCAGCCTCGTCGTGTATTTCCCCACTCAACTCGTCCTCCACACCCTGCTGCACCCTCCATATGAGGATGTTGAAGTAGCAGCTGTAAAGTTTGTCGATGTTGATCTTGATGTCGATTCCCGGCAAGTCTGCCTGTAGCATCTCCATAGATTTGTGAGACGACCAGGTGAGTTTCTAACCTGTCTGCAGGATGATGGTAGGCTTGGGTTTGAGTCGTGCAGACCGAGGAGTTTAGGGACTCCACCGGCTAGCTTTAAGTTTGGTGGGTGAAGCCAGTTAAAACATGGGCGCTATCGATGTCTGGGCGTTGTAGCTGGCGTCGGTTTCGAAGGGCAGCTCGCCTTAGTTCTGTATCGGCCTACTCTTTACGATGGTTTTGAGGGTGAAATGGAAGTCCTCTCCCGGGTGATCGTTCGCCAAATTGATGGTTACTAATTTGGGAAGGGCACTAATAGTCAGTATCTGGCAGATGTTGACCTAGAGCGATACTCGGCAGTCCCTGCTCTCAGGAAACTTCAGAGCGAAATCCTGAAGTCGAGGTCCGACGGCAATCTGATACAGATTGAGCTTGATGGAGCAGAGGGAGATGCGATTTTAGTTGTAGAGGTTGACGGAGAGGTACTTCTTGCACATATCGTACAGTGTCGATTGGATCGTAGCCTTGTGCTCGACACCCCACTAAATTAGATATCGGGTACTTCGAGAGTATCTTCCACCGCCTTGTACTGGAGAACCTTGTCGAAGTGCGAGTCCACCGACAGCTGCACCCCTATTTGTTTCTGCTGCTGCGTGGCGACTCCCTTGAGCAAGTTTCGTATTTTAAGGTTCGATATTTTGATCTTGAAGGTGAAGGTGGGAGCTGTGGACGTGTTGAACTTTTCGCTCTACGCCGGTTCCTCCTCGATGTTTTTGTACTTGACCTTCCCTCCGTTCGATTTGTCGATGGTACACCCCATTGTTTATAATGGTTATCCAATCTGTAATAATATTATTTCGTGTTTAGATTATTTCTTCTCCACACTCTGCAAAATATTTTCCAGTATTCTCTCCACTTTTAAAATATTTGCGTTTTCTGCACTTGTGTATTTTCCTTTGCGTTCTCTCCTTTGTGTTCTCTCTTCTCAATACCTGAATTACCTTTGCCTGTATTTAATTCGGAGCTATTTTATTGGCAGATGAAGAACACCAGCACCATGCGCTAAACCGACAAAATGAACGAGACTGGCACCAACTACGGAAACCCCGCCTCTCTCAAGGGCAAGCTGCAGTCGCTGGAGGTAAGAGTGCGGCCACTCAGCAACAAATCAGGAACATCTCCAACGAACTCAACAACCACAAGAAGTAGGTGCAGGTGCTTCGCAGCGAGAAGGACACCCTGGAGTCCGTGCTCACCATGAAGACTTCCGACGTGAAGAAGACTCTCTCGAACGAGCTGGTGCGCATCGAGTAGGAAATGTAAGATTAGTGAAACCGTAGGAAGAGACACTTCAACTTCCAGAAGGCTGAGAACAACAGGATCCAGCAGCAGATCACCGCTCTCAAGGGGGAGAAGACTGCGCTCCAGCAGCAGCTGTTGGGACTCCAGAGGAGAATCACCGAGCTGTAGATGCAGATAGGCAATGAAGAGAACGCTTGATAGTCGCCGACATTCTTTAACTCAGCATTATATCAGCTGTCTATCAATATATTTGTGAGGGTTGAATTGGATCAAATGGGATCAAACACACTAGTAGTGACTGCTAATGATCAGTGATATTATAAAATGGCTCTACTGAACAAATTGTTGAGTAAGAAGGGAAGAAGGGAAAACCTCGAAGGGTTGCCAACATAGCCAGCTCATGATTTGGAAGAGACCACGAAGAAGCTGAAGGAGGTGGAACTAAATGGTTTCGAAATGGCTGCGACAGCGAATAAGAGGGTAGTGCCCACCAGAACTAACCGGTTCGAACAGTTCCGCTAGTATCTGTCTGTGAATTCTACCAGCAAACCCCAACAACCCATTGTTTACAATAAGAGTCCTGAACAAAGTTGTGAGGTCATTATGGCTGCTTTGACGAGTTAGGGTGCTGCTAGCAGATTAAAAGTAAAATTGTTGGATTACTAACCGGAAGGATAGTTCGCTACTGTGGAGTGCAAACTAGTCAGCTGTAGATGTTAGCCTTCCCACGTACTTCGGGTGTTTAGTCGGAGCGACCTAGACAGCGCAAGCCTAAAACCATCCTGTAGCTACGAACTTTAATCAATAGCTGTACAGGAAGTTCAATGTCTCACCGAGAGGGTGCTCCTAGCGAAATCACTAAAACGCCTAGACGATTAATGACCTACTTGTAAACCTACTATTCTAATTATCTACATAGCAGACTATCATCCTCTTTTGATCTTCTTCACGAAGCTATCCAGACCGAACACCTCATCTTTATGCTTCTCGAACTTTACTGGCTCTGATCGCATATTTCTGTTGAGGGCACTGCCATCCTCGTCTCCCTAGTCGGGAGTAGCTCTTACTTGTTTGTTTAGGCCAGAACGATCAGTAAACATAGGCTTATCATACACGTTGTCGTCGTCCTAATGCAGCAGTCCAACGCCCAGTCCAGAAGAGTTGTTGAACAGTCGCTCATCGTATAACTGCTAAGTGTTGGTGGGTTGGGCCTGGCCTAGTGCTACCTTCTAGCTGATGTCTCTTTCAGCCTATCGAATAGCCTTCTTGTTCTTGGCTCCGACTGTCTTCAGTCTCTATTATCGTTCCAGCTATCTGGCACGGATGCTCCTGATCTCTGCACGTTATCTGATACCCATCTACTATTCTTAGTCTCTGGCGCCCTCATCCTAAAGTTTGTTTCGCTACTCCCTCGCCTTTATTGCAGCGCTTCTCAGCTATTCCTCCTTCTTGAGGTACTCCTTGTAGTTCACGCTCTTCTGAATTCTGGCTCTTTCTTATAGCTAGCTTCGGGCCTGACGCTCAGCAATGTAGATCGAGTCGATGATATCAGCGAAGTGCTAGTTGATTGTGTTGTGCTGGAGGGTTCTGCCGTCTGCACTGAGTCTCATATGAAGAGGAATGGTGTAGCCATTAGGGTTCCTCCAGTTTGAAATGCACGGGGGAACCTTCCAATCCTCCACATCCTTCTGAGAGAGTTGTTTGGGAGGTGATCGGAGCATCTGAGGAGGGGGCGAGGCTGGTCCTCTGGGTACTTTCCGATGCTTGTATTTCGGTGGAAGCAGGGGGTCTACCTGCACGTTCTGTATTCTGAATAATCGGTAGATTTACTTAACGATTCGCTGCTTAGTGTCCACCTCATTGGTAGCCTTAGAAGTAAACCTTACTATCTGCGATTAGTCGCCTCTCAAACTGTTGAGGTAGGTTCCGTGGGCAGCCTAAGTCTTAACTCCTATGATCTAGTCAATCCTAGCTTTGGCCTTCTTGTGCACCTATTCAGCCACCTCCTGCGATGGCTTCTGCAGTTACTCCTCATCGAGATAACGGTTCCTAAAGTTGTTGGCTCTGGCGAGCCCAGAGTTTTTGTAGGGGTTGATCATTCTAGTTTAAATAATTACAATTGACATGGGGATATCACAGCGAGGCCACAGTCTCGACGAGAGGGTATTTGGATCTTAACTTTTGAAGGGTCTACTGCGGCACACCTTTAGTATCTGCGTTAATTGTATTTTATACTTAGGGCTAACTTCCTCAGAAACCTGAAATCAGTCCGCAACAACGAATAGATGATTCCACAAGCGTTGGATAAGGTGTAGCAATCTGTGGCTTAGATATCGATTTAGCAAAGGTTTCTAAAATTGACTCTTTTCAATATACGCTCTGACTCAACTGTAAAGCAGTTTTTGTGAAGATCTAGTGTCCTTAGGTTCAACCAGCAGCTTCTAATTAAATATCGAAAGCCTTGGTCGCCTATCAGATTGTAAGCTATTTAACAACATTCGTACCTAACTTTAGAACTTATAGTTTAGGTGTGTGGGTTCTAACAAGCAACAGCATGCCCTCGTCTGAAATCTGGTTATTGCTGAAGTTTAGGGTCGTTAAATGGGGAAACTCTACTCCAAACAAGTGCTTAATGGATTGGTTGGTTAGGTCAGAATAATCTTGATTAAGGGATAGTTACTGAGGATAAGTCTTTGTAATTTGTTATTTATCAGATCTGTTATTAGAGTCTATGAGTACTCTACCCGATACAAGGTAAGAGATCCAAGAACAGAGCCAACCTTTATCGACTTCGTCTATTTATATGAACTTACCCGCTCAGAAACAATGCACATTTTTATGCAGTTAGACAACCATCTCCTCATCTAGTCGTCGAAATAACGGACAGTTCCAGTGTAAATACCGACTAAGTGATAGTTTTTGCAAGGACGCTAATAGATGATAGGGCTTCCATGCTGGAGGGATGAGTCAACCAAAAAGCCTACCTTGCGTTATTGCTCAACCAGTTTGAGGGAATAGCCGTTGGGTTTGTAGTAGCTGTACACGCTCACTCGATGTTGCCGATTGGCATATAGGCTGAACTCCAACTACCCCGTGTACTAATATAAATTAGGCTCCTAGAGTTACATAACAGCATAGTCGAAAATTCGAGCTTATTTCCAGGGGAGCTTCCTGAAATCCTAAGGAACTTAAGTTTTGAGTACTTTGTACTTTTTACCCTTGTTTTCGTTAATAAAACCAATAAAATGCACCTCAGTGGCGTAAAGACTGGTAGTTTTATCATAGAGGAGGCTGGCGCAGGTCAGAACGTAATTTTTTGTGAAGATGCACCCCATTCCATAATGCACTTTATCCCCTCCAAATACACTTCGAACCAGTCCAATACATCGGTATGGCCATTAACAAGAAGCTTCCACTATCTTTCTACCATAGATGTATTAGATTTCGGGAGATGGGCTATACCAGACGTCCCAATCCATACATTCCCTCTAAACCTTTTTAATCTGCATAGCACTCCTAACCGTAGGGGCCAACACCTAACGATGCCCCCAAAAATCTTCCTTTTAAATCATTTATTATAGTTATTATGTCAGCTCTTTGATTATCTTATCATACCCCTAACTCTTTTATAATTCTGTTCAACTCCAACAAAATACTCAATTATGGTTAATTATTTCATATGCTATTGTGTGCTACAATATCCCATCATTTCTTCATGGCTTTTCGGTCGTTTTACAACTCCTTGTTGAAAGCCTCCACATTGTTCTAAAAACACTTCAAGGCTCCATTCACCAACTACTCCACGCTCTTCAGCTACTCGAATTTGACTTTTTGGTTGGCTTACACCATCTTAACGAGCTCCATACCCTATACAAAGGTTAGGGCCACTCCTGTATCCGTATGCCGACCTGTTCTGCCCGCCCTGTGGATATAGTTTACATCAGATATGCTAGTTTTGTTACGAGGCTCTGAGTAGTTGATAACCAGAGTCACTGTTCTGATATCAATACCCCTACCAATAACATCAGTAGCCAGCATAACATTGTACTCTCTGTTACGTAGTTTGCTCACTCTCTACTCTTTCGTAGGGAAGCAGTCGTCAGTATGTTAGTGATTGGGATAGGAACATCCACAGTTGCCGTGAACATAACCAATGGTAAGGTTATTCTTTGATACACCATGGGAATTAACAGAAAATCTTGTGTCTGGGTTTCCCTTCAGTATCTCGTACATTCTGGTAAGCTCCACCTTCGTATTAAAGAATATGATGATCTGGTTTTTGATGTCCCGAGAGGCGAACTTTGCCAGTACATCCATAATATACTGATCTTTATTAGTTGCCTACCTATAGTAGTGGGTGACTCCTGTAAGGGCAGTCTCCCCATTGTCCTCCCTCAACATAGAGATGACATCCAACTAGACAATATTCTTAGGGATATGGTTCTGGATGTACTTCCTGAATAGTGTTTTTGGTTGGGATTCTAGATCGCTGGTATCGGAGTTTCCAGTAGCAGAGCATACCAAGAACTATGATAAGAATGAGAGGTACATTAGCATTGCAGATTTCGGACAGCTTTTTGAGCAGTTTACTGAAATCCTCCTACGTATGGGATTTGATGTCATCACATTCATCGAACACTACCCACTTCAAATCTGGTAAAAAGTGCTTAATTGAGTCGAATGTTCTCTGCGTTTTGTTGGTCATGCCTACAATAATATGGCCAGGCTAGTTTCCTTCCTTCGATATTATACCAACTACATTAGCTTACTACTTACTTCTCAAATCCCACCCGAACTCTTTGTTGAGATATTCGCTGTACTGTACCAAGTACATATGGATCTGACGCATCAGAGCCTCAGTGGGAACTACGATGAGCGCTTGAGGTTGATCAATGGACTTCTATTTGTTGCCGATAGCATAGTTGGGCTTTACTACCTGGCAGGGGATCATAGGGTTGACGCTGTTGAGAATAGGGATCAGAAAGGAAAGAGTTTTACCAGATCCATTGAAGCAGTATATTATTACACATACATCGGTGAGCCCTTCTTACAGGAGCAGATTGCAGGTTTCGATTTGGACGAGAGTAGGCTAGGTGAGGTTGTTGTTTAGCAGCAGGCTCTTGATTTAGGGTTTGAGGGGGTAATGGCGGAAACGATGTTTTCCTTTGTGTATGTATATCTTTTCGGTCATTAATTATAATCTAGATCTCTTACCAGACGCCATTTAAATAGAACTAAATACACATCCCTAAATCAGCCTTATTAGTAATGTTCGTCGTTATCGGGAACAACCACCCGAAGTTATTACAATCTCATCAATCCTGTTTTTCCTTTCAGAATTACATCAGCATATGTTAGGTCGTTGTAAATGTGGGTAACTTGCATTAGACAGCCCTTCTCCACAAAGAAAAAGTCTTTCCCTTTCGTCCACGTATTAACCACTGTATATGCAAAAATCCCCTTCTAAATGTGCTTAGACCACAGCTAAAACTCTTCCTTAGTAATTACCTTAGTTTCGTAAGGGTTATCAGCGTCATCCAAGAAGAAGTTGTAGTGTTGGTTCTTCTCCGTAATTCTCTTCTTCAGTAGCTAGTTAAGCTCCTCAAGGTTGGCTAGAGCATCCACATAAGTATAAGATTGGCTCTTCGGGTTCTCCAGTACCTTAGCATAGTTGAGCTTAGAGTCACTAGTGAGTACAGCCCTGTTCTCTTCGAACTCAGCCTTACTCTTGAACATTAGGTTGGTGATCACATCCTCAGGTATTTATTCGGGAGGGTTCATCGTTAGTTACAGGGTAATTATAATCTCATGTTCTATTTCAAAGAGTGTGAGAAAATTCGCAAACAGGTAGTAAACGTAAAACCACAACGCATCCTCAACGAGTAGTATAAGAAGTTAGCTAACCTCCAGACTGCCAGGAAGTAGCTAGTGGTGACAACCCGGAAGTAGCAGAAGAATCTATAAGCGAGACAGCTGGAGAAGTTAGAAGAAGCGAGGAGAGTAGACGAAAGCATCTCCCAGTTGGAGTAGTAGGTAATTGATGGATAAATCAGTTCGCCCAGCTGAAGAGAAAGCAGCTACTAAGCTATTGCTACAAGCATCCTGAAGTGAAGGAGGCTGCAGTGTTGAGTGTTGGACGATACTTTACAGGGTTTTATACGTATACCCAGTATAGCTTTATGAGGAAGTTCGAGAGTTTGAAGCTGTACCTCACTATCAAACTTCGTATGAGAAAGAAATTCACTTTGAAGCTTATAAAGTCTAATTTGGAGTAGTTAGTTTATAAGAAAGCAGTGTACTTTTAACAACACCATCTGTTTATTATGGTTAAGAAGACAGGGGAGGACGCTGTGGTCGATCTGTTCACTTATTACCTCCCCACGCCAGATATCAACTTCAACCAGCAACTTACACTGCCTCTGTCCTAACTCTACCTCAATACAACTAATCCCCTGTTTAACTTGTATATCGACCCTTAGAAACACTACATCAAACCCCTCAAATAGTATATCAGTACGAAGGATAACCTATGGCTAAGACTAATAAAGTTCTGCTGCAAATTGACTCGCAGGATTCGCATGCGTTCCTATCTCTACATAAAGAAAAAGGCCATCAAATAAACCTACTAATAAAAGATTTAGAAGATACCGCCCATAACTCTACAGCTGTTATTGACTGTTAATAAGGATTGGCTGCTTACCATCGAATCTATCGGTCCCTAGTCAAAGGTTAAGATTAGTAAACAGCTGTTTCCTCAGTCTTCAGTCAAAATTGCTGTGTAGCGTATTCTATAGGAATGCCACATATCTTACAACAGGAACCGTCTTATTAGAAAACTTGATTACGCATTATTAAGGACGAGCATTATCAAGATTCAGGCAAGATTTCGATCACACTCTCAGATAAAGAAGTTCAGGCAATCTAAAAGAGAATGTGTAAGGCTCATCTCCAGTAAGGATAGGAGTTCTTTTGTTTCGCATGTGTTCAACAAACCGATGGACTTGATCTATTTTTAGAGGTTCAACTAATAGACCATCGCCTACTAGTTCAACAAACGATACTCCAACATTCTGAAAGAGTGTATGACTAAAAACAAACACTTAGCCATCAGAACTTCAGAAGAATTTCGATCGTTCATCTAAATAGTCGAGGAGCATATCAAAGAGTATGAGGATGACTTACAGGAGAAGTTTAGGGAGAAATCGGCGAAGTTCTGTAGACTGATTCGGAAGGTGCTATTTAGGGCTAGACTAAGGAAGAATATCAAGAGGAAGAATCTAAATGTACTAAAGATAAATGTAGGGACTACTGTTATGCTTATGATTAACTTTCAAGCACCAGTTATCATTGACTTTCTAGAGGTTCATTTCTTCCAGGTTGAACCTATGAGCTCTAGACACTACAGGTTTCTAATAAGTAAGAAATACGATGGGAGAGTTCTCGACAAAAAGTAACTCAGGAGTATGTTCTATGTATCCTAAAATCTGTGTCTAATCATTCCCAAGAAAGTACAGGGCAGACACTATCTCACCTGGATGTCCTAAATGCAGACATCCCAGAACAACCACCTAGTCTACAACGTTTACAGCTAGCACAAAAGTTTCTTTCTCGAAGTGTTTGTCGTAGTCTCCAACCTCTAATTTGTGGAAGCCAAGTAAATACTAAGGAAAGATCTTATGGAGATGCGTCAATCAGATATTGAGTTGTAGGTGGAGTCCATATTCTTCAATAAGAAGAAGACGGTAGTAGTTTCAGTGTAGGATATCTAAAATCACACTCAATATCTCTTCAAATGATAACCATTCTGTCATCAATTGTATTATTAAGTTTTAATGTTGGAGGTATCACCCTAATAAACTCAACTCAAAAAGCTGGAGCTCAGCCAAACCCATCCTCTCTCCCACATCCAGCAGCCGGAGCTTCTGGACCAGGATCCTGGTTCTTTTGGAGATATCACTATGAGAATACTTTATGCAGCCATCCCAACAATGATATGCTTCGAACTGAACATAGTATCCACCTTCATCAACGTCTACTACATCGGTACGAGTGAGGCTATGAAGGGAACAACGGTACAACCGATATGCTTATTTCGGTGGGGTTAGGCTCCGTTTTAGCAAATATGCTGGGATTTCTGTTGCTTGAATCTGTCAATATTGGGTTTGCTGCTGCCTGCACCAGTCTCAGAAAGCTACCCGATGCCAATGAAGCGATTGGGCTGATGTACCAGAAGACTCTAGCGATAAACTTTTTACTCTGTATGGCCATTACCCCGCTTCTTTACTTGAGCGACAAAATACTTCAAGTACTGGGGTTCAGTAATACTTCTTCTATTCAGACTAAGTTATCGCACAGTTGTCCACTCGGTACCTCTGGGGTCTCCTCCCTTCGTTTTTCCTCTACTGTTACTACGATACAACTCGCAACTATCTGCAATCTCAGTAGAAATTCTATGCTCCGCTGGTTATCCAAGCATTTACGGCAATGGCTCACCTGTTCCTAGCTTGGCTTCTAATCGAATACAATAAATTCTAAATATCAGGAGCGATCTGGGCGAAGAACCTATCCGATCTTATCAACACTCTGGTACTATACTTTTACATAACCTATTGGTAACCAACTAAGGAAACTTGGATCTAATGGAGCATCAAAGCAGCCAATAGTTTCTGTTAGTTCATCAGAATAGTCATGTCGGTGGTCATCAGTTCCTATCTGTAGGCACTAGCCTTCCAAATTATGTATATAGTAGCTTGTGGCCTACCCACTTTCGAGTTGGTAGCTGCCCACCTAGCACTTTCAAACAGTATTACCGCTGTGTTTGTAGCTGGACTTGGAATCTCTCACTGCATAACCAACTCTATATCGATGTCAAAGGATTAAGATAATATTCCTGTGGTAAGAAAGAAAATATTAACCGGAGTATTAATTATTTTGGTATTCTCAGCATTCGTAATACTAGAGTTGATCGCCCATGAGGATGAATGGCTAAGATTCTTCACCAAAAACTAGTTGGTAATCT